>KZ808119.1:297454-307588 GCA_000696205.2 Oncopeltus fasciatus | reverse complement strand
CACCACGACGCTTCCCTTTTCGCCCTCCACTAGCAATCACCTGATGATAATGATTGCCTCCCACCATTATTAATCATTAATTTATACAAGAGAAGAAAAAAAAAAAGTAGAGTGGCCTGGTCTCGAACCTGTAACGCTGGGTTAAGAGTCTGGAACGGAGGCTCCTACTCTACAGGCAGAGAGATAAGGGAGGCTATGAGAGCTTAGCGCGGCGAGGTGGGGGCCGGACAGGTCTTCCCCTGTCGACCCCAGTGCTAAGGATAACGGCTACAAAAATAGTTCGCTTTACTCACTGTTTAGATGTGATCCTCGCGATGATTCGAGCTGAAACTGCACTCACATGTCACAGACACTTCACTACAAATGTATGTAGAGTTTGAGATCTTAGTTCTTCCCACAACTCGTATAATATAGTTGGAAAGACGGAGCGCTATATAAAGGTATATACTAGTCACTGGCTACACCGCTACTCTTCTCTTATCTAAAGTTAATTTTTTTTTGTCCTATATTTTCTATTTCTAGGTAAATACATACCTCTTATCATTATATTTGAATGCCATTGTAAATAGGCAACCTAAAAATATTTTCTGTTTCAAAATTCAATTTTTGCACCAAAGAAGTTTTGGTCTAACGGCTTAGGCCTGCATATATACTTGAATCAATTGTAAAAAGCTTTATTTTGGTTTATTGCTATTTGAAGCAATTATCATATTTAATGTAAGTTCAGCTTTTTCATTCTGAATAAACAGATGTCATATTTAGTGAGATTTTATATTCAAATTCACTCTTTTGAATCTTCATTCATTTTAGTTTTTTCATCTGCTTATCAACTGTGCTATCATAAATCACTATATTTTTTTCCTTATAATGTGAAGTTTTCTCAAATGTTGGAGTAAGAATTAATCCTATCGAATGATAGATATTTATGCCATAATGCTTTATTGCTGGAAAAATGAAAAAGTAATCATTTGGTCAGTTTTTTTGGATGAGCCAATTTCTTTTTTTATTTGATATTTATTAAATTTCAGGTAAACTGTGAATTTTACTCTGAAGGTTTGATTCAGGAGATGAGAATCACATGATTACATCTAGAAAAGAAAATATAATATATATTTTTTATTCATTTTTACTAATGTATTTTTTGTTAAAATATATTATTGTTGCTAGTTATAAGATTATTTTATATTGATAATGATGATCAATCGAAAGTTTATGTCTTAGTAAAGGGATATGGTTTCTTATTCATATTTTAAAATGCTTGGTCAATGGTATTTAAAACAAATTTATTCTATTTAATAATTATTCTTTCAGGTAGCAATGGCAGGAGATTTTATCATTGCAGTTGCTAGTATGATCTTGGGAAGGATCCAGAACAATGAAGTCACCATTTCAATGAGTCAGGTATTATACTTTTTCTAATTTACACAATTTATAATAAAATTAGAAAAAGCAAAAAAAATTATTAGTTAATCCTTTGTTTGTTTAAGTATTAATCTTATAAGAGTTACATATTATTAAGAATATAAATTACTAATATTTAATAGTTTTTTTTATGAAATTAAGAATAATATTCTACCATTAATATGCATTTATTGAAAATCTCAAATATTCCACTCCTTCATTGGATGTTTTGCTTGGCAAATGCGACTTAACAAGTATTATTTTGATCAATTAACTGTGATAATTTAAGCATGTAATGCTATCAGGATCATTAATTTAATTTAATGAGTGCCAAATGTTTGTTAGAAGCCACAAAATGAATATATTTTAACTAATATAAATGAATATATATTATAACTAATTATTTTTAATGATTCTCCTGTTTTCAACTTCTTTTTTTATTATTCACTACATAAAACTTTTTTAAAGGAGAAATTTATTATTTTATAATAGATATCTTACAATATGGTTTCTTTTTTATAGGAATGAATAGGGGTAATAACTTTATTGCATGATTTAGTAAACAAATATATTGAGTTATTTAGTTTCATTATTATAATTTCTTTCTCAATTGTTTCAGGCAATATCAGATCTTTGCCAAGGTGAATTTATGCAGCTTGGTTCTAAAGAAACAGAAAATGAAAGATTTGCTCATTATCTGACAAAGACATACAGGAAGACGGCTAGTCTTATTGCAAACTCTCTAAAATCAGTGAGTTAAATAATATTCTGTTTTCTCTCCATCCTTTTTCCCTCGAAATTATTTATATTCATGTTTCCAGTTGAATATCTTACGTCTAATCAATGAATAAACTTCTAACAAAATTACTTGTCCAATAATTTTTTATATTCAGATCAAAGAATCAAGTTTTGTCTCTTGGTCTTAATGTCTAGTTTGACCAACTGATCCCACCAGTTTTAAAAATTGGTTTCAGGTTGAAAACTAAATTTCTTAATGAGCTTTTCACTCTTGATTTCACTCTACTTATAAACAACTGAGCCCAGAGATATGTTTCTGATGGCTATTCGCAGGCATAGATATGTATGAAAACGTAGAAACTTGTAGCTTCCTGTGTCTTTCCATTTAGTCATATTGCAAAAATTTTGTAATGGTTGGCTGCCATAAATTTTTTTTTTCAATTTTAGCTCTAATATAATTTTGTTAATTCACTTAGGATCCCCCGTGTTTAAACTCCTAAATATTCTTTCCATCCACCAGGATAGGGCTTTCCAGGCTCTTCTGGGCTTATGCATGTATATTTTTTTTTTTTTTTGTAATTTACAATGAACTCTATCCTCATGCTTGCATTCTTTATTGCTATGAAAGCCACCTGGACTGTGCAGATCATCAGCAAAGTCAAGATCATTTGCAATGTCTTCTACAGAAATCTGTTCTCTATTCTCTACCTTTTCCTGAAATAAAAAATTACCAGCATGGTAATGGCCTTTGTCAGGGGATTGATTAATTTCAACTATATTGTCAGCCCCAAAACATGTTAGGAATAATTAGTGGCTGGAAATAAAAAGAGTACAAATATGGTATAAATTTTTAAAAAACTTAAGGAAATGGAAATTATAATTACAATCATTTTGCTGTTGTGGAAGGTGGAAGTTATATGAGCAAAAAGGGTGAAAGAAGGTAGGTGAAAAGGAATTCTCTCCTGTAATTTGTGTAAGATTGAATAATGAATAGAGAAGAAAATATATTAATTTTTCATAGCAAAAGAAAATTATTGTGATTATGGCCACATGAAGCCAGTTTCTTATGGCTAAGATATTTTAAACAGAGGTACAAAAGAACAGATTTAGTTAGTAAATCATATGAAAATGTGATTTGATGAAAACCCTTGGAAAGTATGTAATTTATGTTCTAAACTAAGTCATCTTCAAATAGGTTATAAACTATAATATAAAAGTAATAAGTATATCATGATATCATACTGAAAAATGCTCCAAGTAAATTGAAGCTCTATTTTTAATATCATACTTTTAAAGTATAGCAAAATCTGTAGATAGTATTTAGTGTTCCCTATTGTCCATTTCTCACAAGGAAAGCTATTTACTTTGGTTCTATCATGCGGCTTTTGAAAAATTTCATTATTCAAATTAAATTTTTGTGAAAAACACTTATTTCAAATGTAACTATGTAGGTTGATTGCTTCCCCACTCTTCCCTCCCAATCATTCGAGAGCCAGATTAAATGATTTCATTTTTTACACTCATTGATCTCTTTGGCTTTTAAGATCTATAGGTTGATCAAAAAAAAAAAAAAATTGTTATGAAAAGTATATTTTTTATTATTTTCTGACATTTTGGCTCTCATCTTCAGATGGCTATTATGGAGGCGAGAGAGGATGTGTTATCACCTGGATCAAATATTAATGACCCAAACAAATTCTCTACTATTAATAATTTACTGTGTGTACCTACTGTACAATTTAAAATGGACTCTTGTGTTGCTCTGCTCCCATACCTCTATTTGCAAAAAAAAATCTATGAAACTCATGTTAAATGAAACTGTTTTGTTATAAATTTTACGCGAACAACCCATTCTGTTTTATTCTTTGTTTGATTTGTAGCACATTTATATTCAAACAAATTATAATTTGCATACATAATAATTTATATCAAAAACTTTTAAATTAACTTTAGAAATATATAAGTTCATAATTAACTATAAACAGATATTAAATCTTTGAAATTTTCAAAACTTGCAAAATAATACTTAATATATTAAAATATTTATTCTAGCTAATATTATAAATTTAACTTTCAGGTTGCTATGATTGCTGGAGCTGAAGATCAATTAGTTGAAGTTGCTTTTCAGTATGGCAGAAATGTTGGGCTTGCTTTTCAATTAGTTGATGACCTTCTGGATTTTGTATCCTCCTCAGAAACCATGGGAAAGCCAACAGCAACTGATCTTAAATTGGGACTTGCTACTGCACCAGTTTTGTTCGCATGTGAAAAGGTTTCACTCTAAATTTTTTTTTTTTTTAATGTTAATTTAGTATTCATTTAAGTTTTATTATATATTCTAATTAATCATTTTTTTTTTCAAAATATGAGTTTCTGACCATTCTTTACTCCTGCTTATTACTTTCGCTAAATAAAATTTTATTTTTTAAAAACTTCTACTGTGAAATATATTCTTTAATCAATTCTGAATTACTACTTTACAGTAAATACTACAGTTTTACACTTAAAGCTCAAATATATAAAATAATCCTGCACATTTTCAATAATCCATCATTGGATTGACAATTCTAACATTTTTCTCTTTAAGGGAGAGATAAATATTTATACTTGAATAAAATTGTTAGGGGAAGAGGTTTTTCGCAAATAATAACGAATATCTGATTCCGTATGAAGCTGGTTTTGATTGAAAAAAATTGAAGGAAATTAATAAAAATCCAAAACTTAGGAATTATCAGTTTATTCTAGATCGACAATACCAATCGAAAATAAAGTCAAGATCTAATATTTAATGCAAAATAACACTCATCTTGTATGGAAAAAAAAAAAAATTCAAATGAATAACTCAAGGACAAAATTGAAATTTAGCTGAAAATAATAAATTATATCATGAACTGCGATCAATCAAATTAATTACTAAGCCAAATGAAAGTTAAAAATAAAAGAGATGAACCGTAAACAGGACCAATTATTTATTGAAAAATATGACCCTTGAAATAACTTGAAATTTGGTTCGGTTTACTGTACATGCAACTATAAAATTAAACTAACATAGCCTAAAGAGCATAAAACAATTTAAACATATTAATAAACAATCCATCAATTGATTAAAAATTTACAGTAAGAATAACAAAATGGTACCCAAAAGTGGATAGAAAAAAAAAATTTACAAATTAATAAATATAAGTTTTTATGTTCAATTTATTGAATTCGAAGATTTTTTCTTATTATTTGCATCAAATGTTGGACCAAATTATTTTATCTGATCAATTAAACAAATAAATTGACAAAGGATATAATTTCAGGTGATTGAAAATTAGAATTAATCTTATCTGAATATATGCGAAAATCCTCGAAAAGAAGAGTGATAATAGTATCAATATCTATAAGAGTCAATACTCCCAAGTATTGACCAAGCGCCAATCCAAAGGTTGATGAAGCGATAAGTTGCAAATCCAAATATTGATTGGTAGAGGTGCATGAGAGTAGATGTTCCTTGTCCGAATTTCCAAAGGCAACTGACTGCTTTTGATACCTAGGTGCCCGTGTCCGAACTTTGATCCATACTAAGTAAAGAATATCTCGAGCGCAATCACTTAACATAATGATCCAATCCAGTAAACAGACCTGATTTCAATACTAGAGTTTGGCTGTTTCTATTATAATATTACACTTTCTTTTGAATTAATAATTAATAAATTTACCATTTCATATTAATAAAGTTATAACTAAATTAATCGTTTAATTTATACTCAAAATTAAATTGTCTCTTTTTTAATAAAACTAAATAACTTTAACTGATTGAAAGCTATGTTTTCAACTAAATTTATTATCTTAAATTAAAATAAAGTTTTGAAATTTATCGTTAAAAATGGAAATCATAAACAAAATGAACAAGAAGAAAAAAAAAAAGAAAGATCTGAAAAATTGAACTTTTGTCTCAACAAGAATATTGGATTAAAAAGTGATGCTCAATATTGAAGCTCAATATTGAATTAAATGGATGCTCAAAAATCATAGTTTTCAGTAGATGTATTTAAGTTTTAACATTATTGTTGAAATTTATTAAACCTGGTACAAGATTTTTTTACATACCTCCTTTTCATTTCTCCTTTCAGTTAGTAGTGAATGCTAGTGAAAAGAATCTCAAATTGTGAATTTGGTTCATATATTTAAAAAAAAAGTGTATTTTAAATTCATATTGTCTTATTACACTCCATACATTATAAATAATTAAAAATCTAATATTATTGCAGCCTCTTTTTCTTAATATTTTTTGTATCATTTCTATGTTACATTAAGCTTGGCATTGTGATTGTTCTGTAAAAATATGTTAATTATCTTCCATACATTTCAAATTCAAGTAAATGATGGTTAAATTTAAAGAAAACTATCAGAAAAAGTTTCATCTATTTATTTCTCTCATTGCTACTGGTTTACAGTGCCCCAGGTTAGCTCAATGGTTTATTCTGAAACACCTAAAGTTTTAGTCTTGTTCTTATTGTGACTCAAAAATATTTATAGTTTTAACTTGTACTTTTTAAAAAATTCTTTAATGTTATATTTTTGGGTTTGTTTTATTTTTTTTATTATTCAATTTTTTTTTTTTTTTTTTTAGTATCCAGAGCTAAATCCGATGATAATGAGGAGGTTCCAAGAGCCCGGTGATGTTGCTAAAGCATTTGAGCTTGTTCACAAGTCACAAGGTCTTGAGCAGACCCAATTCCTGGCCAAGAAACACATCCTTGAAGCAGTTCGTCTTGCAAATACCATTGCAGAGTCAGACTACCAAAAAGGCCTGATTGTTGTCTCAGATTTTGTCATCAACAGAATGAAATAGTTTTAGACTTTTGTAGATGGGTGTAGAAATTTAATCAATCAATAGGTTTCACCAAAGGACCAGGAGAAAAGTGGCAAATATGTTTTGTTAACTTTGAGATGGTATTTCATTCTTAGTTGCTTCAAAATGGTAGAAGTCTCTTTGTTGTCCTGTAAGTGATGACTAAGAAAGTTACAACAAAAGATTATTGCTCAAAAATGCTTTTCTGTTAAAATATATTGTATAGTTATATTTTGTAATATGTATATTTATAATTCAGTGAATGTAACTATACATAATTATAGTAATTAATTACTTAATTGGATGATTGAATGCTGTGTGGGTAACATTTGATGCATGTTTGAGTGAATGGGTTGTAAATAATGTGTTACTGTAACAATGTCTTCACAGTATTCAAAAAATCATTGATATAAGCTTTACAAGCTAAATTTAATTNTATATGATATTTAATAACTTTATGTTCAGATTATATGAAATATTTAATAAAGTGTCACATTTTTCTATTGTCTATATTCAGGTGAGGTAATGCATTAAAATTGTTTTTGTTATTTCTTCTTAATTTTTTAAAAATTTTATTTAAAATTAGTTAGTGTTATAAAAATATATACCTTTGTATTTTATAAGTAAATATTGTATTTCATTGTACTTTCTCTAAGAATGATTAATATGAAAATATAATCCTTACAAACTTCCCTAGAAAATTTACAAATATTATCTAAATGTTTTTGTTTTTTTTTTGCTATTTTATGTACTAGTAAGTTGAAGAACTGTTTGTGAAATATTTATTAAGTAATAGACAGTTGTTTTTAGAAATTAATAGGACTGGTTTAGTTCTACAACTACCTATTGGAGCACTATCATTGCAAGATCGCTAACTATATGAATAAGCATTAAACTCTATTAATTATTTATCACTTAATCATACTACACTTATGCCAATAATAGATTTGGTTATTACTTAAAACTTAAATAAATAATATTAACATTATTAACACTTCCTTATTATTTATTATTTCATAGAATTAATTGATATTGGGTATCACAAAACACAAACTGGTTCATATCAATTGATATGCTTTCCATTTCCATAGAAGTTACTTCTATAAGCTTACATTAAAATTTCATCAGCAATATAAAGTATGATCATTTGTCTTAAGACATAACATGTTCATAATACGCACTTAGAAACATTTAAAGCATAATTTCTACTATCTGTCTCCTTTTTCCTATAATTTTTGTCTACTATCTGAGGACAATCTCTAGTTTTGTAACCATTTTATTTCTATTACTGCTCTAAAATTCTTTTAAAGAAGACAGTTTTAACTTTTTAAATAAATTCATCTCTCTCTCTCTCTCTCTCTTTCTCTGATTATCATTATGTTAGCAATACTAATTTATTGTTAAATTTCTTTTTAAATATGCGTATATCGTTATAAATTATGTTTTAAAATATATCTATTCTTTAACAAGCCTTAACATACAGGTATGCGGATAACAATGAAAAATAACCATTTTGAAACAGTCTTGGGCAAAGCTAGTGTTAGGAATTAAATAATTTCACTATAAGTGCTTCAAAATTCAATTAAATAATGACATTAGAAGTGCTCTAGTAGGTGGCCAAAAGAGTAATTGGTTGTTAGGCAATGTACTTGATCAATGTCAAATTAAAACTTATGTTTTAATTTTTATTATGATAATATATACTTTTATTTTAGATTTAATCTTCGTTTACTAGTCATGAAGAGAGAAAAATATTTAATTTACTGGTTGAGCACAAATGTAAACTTTTTAAACAACATAGGGTTTTAGTAGCAAAATAGTATTACTCAGTTAATAAATTTATAAGTAAATTTAAAATAAGTTACATAATGTTAAGCATAGCACTAGAAGTGTATTTATTGGCATTTATTAGCCTTCATATATTGTCTCTTAAATGCACTGCAATTAATGTAAGCTTTAATCTTTCCTTGATACCAAAATAAATTATTATTAGCTTGACTGTTTTGTGCTAAATAATACTCTCACTCAAGAAAATAAAATAGTTTATTTCATATTCATATTTTAATTTATATCAAACATTATTTATGCATCTAGTTAATAGTTAGACCTCACAAGCAAAAGAAAACAAAGAAGAAGCTTTTATTATTTGTTTAAAGTTTCATACTTTTCTTGAAAATGTCAATATTTTAATAAATAGAAGTTCATTTTTCTCTTTGCGTACTTTAAGGTAAGGGTGTCTTTTTATTCAATTTTGGACAGGAATTAGCACCTGGCAATTTAATGTTTGACCACATTTATTTATTCTAATTTTTATTTTAACTTCTTATCCACAATTTAGTGTCATGGAGAAATGATTATTATTTTTTATCCTTGAAGATACCTCAAATAATCAAATAGTGGTAGAACAGCATTTAATGCTATTGTTTAATTGAGCTAGATAATTCACAGATATGAATAGATGTGTGAGTTGAAATTACAAGAAATGGTTAGATTGGTGGAATATTATTAGGCAAGGTGAAAGTTTTGTGACACTTCAAAACAAATGTCCATTTTATTAAGACATCTCTGAAATTTTCTTGCCTGAAATTTCATAGACATGTTGGTGCATAATACTTTTATTCCCTTATTTGGCATTAGTATTGGATTTCTTAAGTAAGAATGCCAGATGTTGGCATAGGGCTTTCTCAAAAAAATTTTCTTTCATTCAATATGAACTCCTTGACCAATGAATCTGCTTGAATTAAGAAGTGAGTTTCTCTTCCATTGCAAATTTGCAGAATAATTACAACTGCTTTAATGTTATAAAAACCCATTATCATTTTTAAGAGACTCATGTTATAGAAATCATGAGTCTTGTAAAAATGGAAATTGATTTAGCCTTTTCATGTATTTTTCATTCTTTACAAAACTCTCTTCATGAATGACTCATAATGAGGTATGTGACTATATTATGAAGTATTACTTTGGTATTATTTATAAGTTTTTAAAGTATCAAAAATTGCATAGTGATGTAATCACATTCAAAATTGTGTGCCACTTAGAAAAATGTGCTATTTTGTTTTGCATTAGATTTTATGTTTCTCCTATTATGAGGCATGTGATGCTTCTGTGATTTAATTTTGTTCAGTTTTCCTTATTAATTAATATATATATATATA
>KZ808119.1:274232-296924 GCA_000696205.2 Oncopeltus fasciatus | reverse complement strand
ATATATAAGAAAATCATAATACTTGAAGATTTCAAATTTTTGGTTGCTTTTAATCATAATTATTAAAAAAGTGGTAAAAATATTTTTTTAAATAATATCTTCTGTGAACTTTTTTTATTGCCACTTTTGCAAAATTTTAATATACCCTTTAGCTGGAGATATTGTTTGAAGACAGTAGTAGATATTGTTAGGAAAACATGAGTTTCTTTAGTATCCTCTGAGCTCCCTTCTAAGTACCCTTCAAAATGACTGCAAAATCGACCTCATCAAAAATTTAATTCCCATAAATTTCTCCAAATTCCATTCCCACCTCATATATCCTAATCCCATAGCCAATGAATTATCCTTCAAACCCATTCTGATAATCCTATTCAGCGACATAAACGGAAATGGCCCTGTGACAAGAGTTAAATTTATATGCGTGACTTAGCTAAAGATTATATATATATATCTTGTCTTTTTTTTAATCCATCATTTTTTTTTCTTTTTGGAGTTGCGACACTCTCTCTTATGTTAATGAAACTCACAGGCACTGAACAACATTGTGAGTAATTACAAAATGTATATTTACTTACAGAATGTAACAACCCAATAAATTAATTTAAAAAAAAAAAGTATCTTCTGTAAGTCTTCTCAATTTATTCTAGCTAATATTATAAATTTAACTTTCAGGTTGCTATGATTGCTGGAGCTGAAGATCAATTAGTTGAAGTTGCTTTTCAGTATGGCAGAAATGTTGGGCTTGCTTTTCAATTAGTTGATGACCTTCTGGATTTTGTATCCTCCTCAGAAACCATGGGAAAGCCAACAGCAACTGATCTTAAATTGGGACTTGCTACTGCACCAGTTNTATTGTACATTAACCATGTATTATAAATATGTCTTGGTAAATATATCTATATAAAATAATGTATATAATAATGTTATCACATGTGTAAATACTATGGATTTTTATTTATAACATTTGTTTTTGGTTATGGGCCACATTATATTTTAAATATTTTGTAAACCAAAAATAAATATCAATATATATATTTTGTGTAGAGCTTGTTATTTCTTTTAATAATTTTCCAGAGTTATATGAAATAAAATAAATAAAAACTTGTAGAAGTATAGAGAAAATGAAAAATTAAAATAAATTAATTCCACTGCTATCTAAGGAAATTGTCATAATTCAGTTCTAACGAAAGTAAATTTTGATTTTTCTCATATATGAGTAGAGTGAAACATCAAATAACAGCTTTATATTGTTGGATATCAGACAGCCGACACAATTAAGCAGTTGAGTTTAAGATCATGAGTTCTGGGAGGGGTTTATAAAGGGAAGTGAAGACAATAACTAATAAAAATTGAGAGAGGCTGTATTTTGAAAAGGACTCTTTCAATGAATAACAGAGCTCTCGTTATTTAGTAGTTTTAGAAAGGTGGTGGCTAATCACCTAGATTGGATAATCACTGAAGAGTATCGTGCCTCACAAATGTGTAGTTTTAGAATGGATTAAAATTTACATTCCTTGTTCTCACAAGTTTTGTCACTTGACTTCCAGCAAAAGTGAACATCACCTGCTTGCCACTAGAGAAAATAATGCTACTTTACTTTGATTTGGTAGGTTGGATATTATTTTATAAGAGAAACCATCTTCGATGTTGACTATAAATTCTTCTATCGTTGTATCGTGGTTATTACGGTGAGAGTCATCCTGCACATTATGAAAATCTATGTCATTTGTTTCTTCTCTTACCTGTATGAGCTTCAAATCCTCTTTGTACATTTCAGTACTAAATGTTTCCGCAAAGCAGGTTCTGAATATGTGTGCTACTTCCATGAGATTATCTATTAACAGACCATTAGATTTTAGGGTGGGTATATTCCTTCCACTTATAGCCTTCACTTTTCTCCAGACTTTATCTGACGCTGTATCCGGCCTCATAGAACTCTTGTACTCACTCCAGGATTTTATTTTCTCCTAAATATAAGTATTTGCTTTCTAATATACTCTAAGATCGGCCATTGTCATGTGCCCATAAAACCTATAGAGGGCCTTATTTTTTTCATGGCTTACTTTTCTGCAATCTTCGTTTCACCATGGTACAAACCTACCAGAATGTGCTTTCACCGGCCATGAAAGGAATGTACGTTTTAGCACCTTGATTGCTTGGCAGCTATCAGAAGAACATTACTGTAATTTTTTATGTCAAGCTCTTTGCTGCCTGTTGAATCTAGAATTCAGAGTTCGTGTTAGAATTTTTCCCTGTCAGCTTTCTCGTAAAGCCATTTTGGTGTTGTTTTAAACCTGTGGTGAATACTTTGATGGTTTAATATAATAGGGAAATCATTGATTGGTGGGGATCAGTTAGAGTGTGCCATAACAGTCACTTAGAAACGGATGGTGATACAATGCTTAGGTCTATTGTATCTATAGATCCTGAATTTAGGGATATATGTGTTGGGCTGCCATTGTTTAATAGTATTAGGTTGTATTCTAAGAGAACTCCTATACAGTATCATCAGGTCAATAGTGATGTCTGGGGAGACTCTGAGGGAGGTTTATGGTCACATCTCGTGACACTAAACTGAACTGTTTAGTTCTGGATTCTGAGATGTGACCTCACTATACAGTATTTTTCCTATTGAGGTGCTTTGGCTCGAGCTCCATGAAGTGGACTTTATACACTAAAGTCTTCAGTAATTAAAACTGAAAATGGTAGTTGTTTTACCATACTTTCTATATTACTGATTTGCCATCCCTGGTAACCATCTATTACAAACAGTAAATACAAATGGGGATTTGATTCTGACTGCTATTGCTTGTAAATTTGTCTGAATGTTGACTATTTCAGATTTTTTTTTTTTTTTTAAAGGCTTGTCATCCTTTAGTCATTAACGCCAGGGAGATATTTTTAGAAGCGAGAATATATTTTCAAGAAGAAGAATTTCTTAGCAAAAGGTCATGGTGAGGTATAATGAATTCTTAATGTGAATAGTTATTATGTGGATGGACATAGTAATTTCTTTGTGCTTGGAAACTATGAATTGTGAGAGAATGGAAAAGAATCATACTGAAAATGCATCTAGATAAGATTTAATAGCCTGCCCTCTTTCAGAAAGTTCATTACAGAGTCGATGACTTTATCGTCATCCAATAGAATTTCATTCATACTTAGGAAGTCCAAAGTGATTCTTTCGGGCAATTCAGAACATTCAAAAGTTAATATGAACGAATTTGTTGGAACTTTAGTATTTTTCACAAACTTATGTATTCTTTTTGCTTTAATTACATTATATTTTTGAAGCTCTTCTACTAAATTCTTCCTCACTACAGAAGGTGAACTCGTCACAGGTTATGAAGCCCCTGCAATAATTAAGACCTCTATGTAGAGAAAATTTGATGGGAATATTTTCTTAACTTGTGATATTTTTGAGGTTATGAAAATATTTTTCTGTTTTAATTTACAAGATTAAACTCCCAGATTTCAGGAATCTTATTTTACATAACGGGATATAACTTTTAACGAAACGATTTACTTTGAATGGGCTGAAGTTTTTGAAGGTTAGGTTGTCTTTATTTGGCTCTAGTCCCATAACTATAAATTTTGTAGTCCAGAGACCCTTTACTGTTTCAATATTTAGTGTGTTTTTTTTAGATTCTCCCACCTTTACCCTTGTGAAAGCCACCCGGGTCTCGGGGTTTGGAAGACGAAGGGTTTGCTTTTATATCGAGAAAAAAATATAGTTATTTAAAACTATAAAAAATATAGTTTTATATCCTTACGAAAATATGGTTTCTAATTCACACGAGCACAAACACACACACACACACACCAAAAAAAAAAAATTTCTTAGGGGTAGAGAGGCTTGTTATCTAATAGATGTAAAGAAGGTCTATTTCTAATAAAATAAAGGCTATTAACCATTTAAAAAGAAAGTTAAGTAGAATTAGAAAGTTGAGAGCAATACAAATATTTTGCGGTTAGCATCACCTGTCATGTGTACAAATGATTTAAGTCCACATTTTAAATATATTGTAAGATCACCATGATTATGACCACCTGGATTTAAATCTAGCTCCTTGTGTATGACATTATATCCTTGAAGAGATTTTGGACAATCCTTTTTAAATTCTTGGAGGGCAATAACAATAGGACAGTAGTTGCCTACGAAGAATCACAATTCATCAGAGAGGGTTGCTTAGCCCTGGATAGTCCATTGCTATGTAGAGTTTAAAACTTGGCCTTGGTTCTTCTCGAGGAACATTAATACCTAAAGGTATATAACTATAATATCATTTTTGCTTTTTCTTGTTAGGAAATATATTACTTTGAAAATGCTTCAGAATATATGCCTGAGATGGTCCTTCACCTCTTTGTTGCAGAAATTTCTTCTAGGTTGTCTTCGGTCTTATTTGCTAGAGGTGTGATGGTACGTGACTAAATTTCACCTTTAATTCCAATAGACATTAGTTGAATATTTTGAACCTCGAGAATCTGAAAAATTATTTTCTGGAATCATTTTACCTAACATACATTTTACCTTTCTATAGGTATAGAGAATATAGATTCTATGGTACAAAGCACCACCAACTCTATTTTCTTTCTCTGGATTTATCTTGGTATACAGGATTTTAAAAAGAAAATATATCTGCTATAATTTTTGTTTTATTTCTAGATTTTAGATACAATTAATTATATCAAATTACAGACCTATGTATCGTCAATTGCAGTTTTGATGAATATTTAAAAAAATACATCTATTTATATTACCAACCTACTGGTATATTTTCAAGAGTTATTTTTTCTTGGAGCCATTTTATGAGAGGTTTGAAATAATTTAAAATAGATTCAGCTGACATTTTATTATAACGGCCTCCTGTAAATTCTTCTAATATTTGGTCCCATTTATACATTGATCCATGAGACATTAGCAGCCTAAAAAAAAAAATAAATAAATACTTATCATATATTATTTTTTCTATTAAAAATTTTTTTTAATTGAGCATATAAACCATATTTGTATTTTAAAAATTTGTTTTGTGTCAAGTAGACACTGAATAGGTTATAATCCTAACCAAAGGTTCAATTTTTCTACAAAGTCTAATTGTTTCCTTGTCTGGTAGTAGAATAAGATAAAGAATTGGATGGTTTTGGAAGTAAATCTTTTATTGGCTCACTCCTGGCTAATATTGTACTTTAAATCATATTTATATAATATGAATTCAGTAAACTATTTAAAAAGTTAGCCATGTTAAGAAATACTGGCTTATCTTGCCATTGAGCAAACTATGTTTTGATATTTGTATTTTGAAAATCAAAAATGAGAAAGATTATCGTGTCTGGTTGAGAAGTTGCACTATGAATCCCTGGAACTAGCTGATTATTCTTTAAAAGACTAGCAGAATAAACTCTTAAAAATGACCCAGGAATGTTTTTGACAAACATTTTTCATAGAAAGGGGAAAAAAAATTGTTATTCAAATGTTAAATACCATTAAAAACATTGAAAAAAAAGAAATGTAAAACCAAAAATTATTTCAATAAATACTAAATCCTAAAACTACTAAAAAACTTTAATAAAACTAAAAGAAAAGATTTTTGGTTGAATCTAAAATTTAAAAAAAAAAAAATTTCTGCTCTAAAGATGGCATGCACTGTAAGCTAAAGCATTGACATTAAAGAACAAATTGTCATTAATTTTTTAATACAAAACTTTTTTCTCAACACTTTTCCAAAAACTCACACTATTGATGTTGATGCCATTATATGTCACAATTAAGTGTTTTTCGAACACTCAAAAACTAAACTATTGATATACTGATAAAACTAAAGGAAGTTTTAGTTTGGAATTTATCTGTTTGGATTAGAAATTATGGAGATCACAAAATTATTGAAAGGATGAAAACCCGGAGCTATTTTAATATCCATGATGATACTAAATAAAACTGCTGCAAATGAAGATAAATTAGCAGTAGTAAAGGACACTCTAATTTTAATTTTAGGCTTTTAGAGAAATATAAATCTAATCTTATCTTAATAGCTCTGTCATCTGCAGGGACCACATTTTAAGAAGGAACCAATACATTTATTTAAAGAATTTAAAAGAAAAATTATTTTTATATTTTAAATTTTTATTTCATCACTAGTTATTAAATTCCCCGCACTAGTGTCGCGAGTCTAACTCCGAGGAAGACGAATATATCGTCTTATGCTCGGAGGTGCTGACATTGTCAATCTGTCTAAATGACTCTCGTTAGTTAATTAGACTCTAGTTAGTTATTTTTAAATTTNCTGAGACTGAATCCACTTTAACAACACACGTTCTGACTGAAGAACAAAGTTCCCTTTCTTCCTTATACCATACATTTTCCCCCTCTAATAATAGTAATAATGCCATTAATAATTTATCATTTCATACCAATATTTGCTTTCACATCATTAGATTATATGTTTTGATTTAGCTTGTACCAATAATAAATAATACTTCAAAAAACAAGTATTTACAACAACAAAGTCTCTTATTAAAATACATTAAGTATATTCGAAATATTAAATATTTTATTTTCAAATTTTATTGCATTTCCAACTCACCTTTATATATCACTTAAAAATAAAACATAATTTTAACATAATGTAATTATCATATTTCAAAACTTGTACTGTCTTTTCTTCGGGGATTTACATTTATCAATATTAAATTAATGACATGAGGATACTTTAACGATAGTATTTTTAGTCATTCCCCAAGTAATTGATGTTTTATCACAACGATTTGAAATAAGCCAATCCTTTACAAAAATCACGATTTGTCATTAATTAGAAGAGTTTCATAAAAATTCATTGGGCCCTATTTCAGAAAACAGTTTTTAAAAAAAATTATCTATTCATCTACCACAAAAAATTAACTAAAATGAACAATATCGTTTGAATCAATACGATTTAATTGTCTTGAAGATAGTCATAAAGAAAAAATGTCCGTCACGCAGGAGCTGTCTTAACTGAGCGAATTCCTTAGTATCTTAGTCGCCGAACAATTGTATTTGAATTTTATATCTCATGACACCCCTCACTCATAGAACTTATCTTTATCAATATAGTATTTTTGTTGTTTCATTGCTTTGAACTAAATATTACGCCCGCTACAGCGAAAAGATTACTCACGCTTGAAATTTCAGGTAATTCTTAATTTTCTATTCGTCTGATTTCGCAAATACCAAACTTACTCTTTCATTTTACTTTAAAATTTGGTATTTTGTATAAGCAATATGCCAAATTTCATTAAGAAAAAGCGCACTAAGAAATTGTTAGGTCTTGACAGAAAACATAAAAAATAGAAAATGAAAAAAAAAATAAATGAACCAACTGCTCCGAAAGTATTGAACCTTCGACATCTGTCAAAATATACAGTCTCTTAACCTACAGGCAAGGCATGATCTCTAAGATATGTTTAACAACGTTATTAATTAGCAATTAATAATGGTTTTTTAGAAATAAATACGGGTGCTATTTTCTATTTGTGAGCGTTTATCACGGTCTGACCTTTAAACTAGCCTGTTTATAAGTTATGCTAAAAATTTATCATACAGACTATTAACATCGACTGAAATATCAGGCGTTGGTAGAATAATTAAATACTAATTTAAAAAAAAAAGAAAAAAAAAATTATTGTCATTCTTTAAACCATTTTGACCGAAAGGGAAGCTAAAAAATGTTTGATATTGATGAACTGAAATCAATATCTGAAGTCTGACTGCTGTGGATAATTAGAAGTATAAAATAATTATTGTATTAGAAAGAAATAACATAAATAGACAAATAAATAATACAGGACCTTAGTTTTTTCCCAGCTTCATCAAATCCATGTATGTCACACAAGTGGAATTCTTTATTTTCTGTTCTGAACATCTCATTTTTCATGCGACAGATTTCTTCTAGCAATTGAAACTGAATAAATTCACTAAGAAAGTACCTGGAACATTATAGGTAATTGTATATTATACATGAACACCATAAAATAATAGGAATAAATATTTATCAAGATTATAATTAAGGAACAGTTCAATGGAAAAAATCATCGGTGCAATTAATAAGCGGCTATTTCCATATCTTAGTTTTTAGACCATTAATCTTATTTTTAGCTCTAACTTGTTTTTGAGGCTTTTTAAGTTATAGCTTTCTCAAACATTAATAATTAGTCAGCTATAAAACCCAAACATCCCTCTTATCTGAAACAGCTTCATGTTTAACTCTTGCAAATTATTATTTTATTTTAATAACTAAAAGAAACTAAAAAAAAAATATTCCAAATCAATGTCACAAAAGTCAAGCTTCTCTTCCTTTGGTCTTTTTCAAAACCTCTTCACTAGAAAAGGAATATTATATTAAACAAAATTTAGAAATGTCTTACTGTTAAATGAGTTTCAGATAATAAAAAAATATATATGCTTGATGTAACATTGTTAAACTTATTTGTTTTTAAAAAACTTCAAGGAATTAATGATAAAAAAAAAAGAAAAAATCTAAAAAATTTCCTGCAGAACTTGTCAGACCAAATTTGCCGCTTATCGAGGAATGACTGTATAAATTTTATTTATTTTTTTTTTTAAATCGATTAATGATGGAACCTCCGGCACCTCTTCTTTTCTCAGTCGGCCTACTTGCCCTAACGATATTTCTTTCTTTTTTCTACCTCTCATTTCTAGATTGTAAGATTGGATTTGTCAGTTTTTCTCATCCCTTCCCAACTGAATAGAGACCAACAACATGGAAAGCACTAAATGTCATTTAGTGCGCGGCTCAACCACTACGGACTTTTTTTTTTTTTTTTTTTTTTTTGTATGTTTGACTGACGGAATACAAATTCCTCCCAAGTTCACACTCATGTAGGAGTTCAGGGCCGAGCTGCTTGCTGGAGTGTTCAGTGAGCGTGCGGCCTGTACTGTTATAGGCCCCTGTACAAAGCCAGATATATCACAGGAGGATGTGTGGCCACATCTCTCATGTGGCGGGCTCCAGGGAATATTCATAGCTGGCGAGAATAATTAGGCCAGCACGACTTTTGATTCTGTGGCTTTGCCCAGAGTACACGTCAGAGCACTCGTAACCATTTAGCCACAGTATTCAAATATATACGCTCCTCCCAGGGTGAGGTTCTCCCATCTATTAAATTCATTGAAATTCATATGGCCAAATAGTGTTATTCAAGCAATTTCAACTACTAAATATATTCCTTGACTTATGAATATCAATTATGTCAAAATATGCAGTGCATTTTTCTCTGTTTTAATTTAATTCACATAATATAATCTTCGATTGTTGAATAGATATTAAAAAAAAATCATTTCTGCAAGTTAACCACCTCTTGGTTTAAGCTTGGACAACTACCATATTCAGAAATTTTTCGCCCCAATGACATATTTAATTTGAATTTCTTTGTCAGCCGAACGAAGGCCCGGCGTGCCAGTGTCGCGAAATCAATTTCACGGATGTGCTTTCAACAGTACTGTGTACACTATCAATTCTCTCAAAAATTTCATTGTTATTTGTCAGTGTTAAGTCAGACATCTTGGGGAAAGTAACAAAAATGAGCTTAGAGAGCCTCATTTATAGTTAAGATTTGTTTAAAACTCAATATCTTTTTTACTTTGTTATTAACATTAATTAGTAAAGTAAGATAGGAAGTGAGTTAATAATAATTCAATAAATAACAGAGGATATTAAATAATATTTACTAAAGCATGCGCAATAGCCTGCGTTGATAAACATGAGAGAGGTGTCCACGTGGTGCCACCGCCCGTGCCCGCGCCGGGTGTGTCGTCGCCGTTTGGGTCTTTCTTTCTGGCCTCTGTTATCCCCCTTCACCCCTAAGCGACTTACGAACTATATTTCTGACTCCTCACCCCCATTCAGGCAATAATGACCATAGGTTGAAATGGTTGATTTGGGAAATATATATATATATAGAATTGAGCTGATATGAATGAGATTGTTCTTTTCGACCCTTCATAGATATTTTAGCAGGTTCCTAAATTGAAGCTAACATATATTTCAAATTCATAGATTCATTTTTAAGTAGACCTGTCAATAAATAAGTTTTCTTCTGCAAGCTAAGACCGTTTGTGTATTCAAGCATTCTTGTGCGCTGTTTAAGCAGTCAAAACAAAATATAAATATTCCCTGGGAATACTGAAATAAAAAAAATGATTCCCTTCTCCTCATGTGAGAGATCTTATCAAAAATAAATATTATTTTTTTGTGGTATTTAATCCCACGTAAATTTTACTAATTTTTAGTGCAAGGGAACAAAAAAAGAAAAAAAAGAAAAATAATAAAAAAAGTTAGATTTTTTATTCTGTTCCCTTGCACTAAAAGCTAGTAAAACTTATCAAAAATATTTCACAAGGAAATCACGTATTTGAAAGCGAGGTAAATTGAAGATGGTTAGTGCCAGACGCCAAAGCCTAATACCAATAAAACAATAATGAAAATAAAGTAAAATTAATGAGAAATTGAGGTAAAAGGGAGGTGTTATCTTTTACTTGATTCACTTTTCATTACTTTTACGCTTTATTGAAATAAATTTAATACATTTTTTGCTTCTTAGTTTACTGATAAAGATAACTTACCTGCTTTTTAAACAAATTTTTTCCTGATAATAAATTATAATTCTTGAAATTTTATGTTTAGTTACTTTAACAAACATTATCAGACTCAGTGATATTTCAAGATTTAGGAGGAAACTTTTTCTTAATTAATAATATTTTACATTACATAGCTTAAAAAAATAGTCAAGTATTAAAAGTATAGAGTTCATGGGGTTCAGTCAAGTTTGAAAAAATATATAAGTTAAAGAAATGTTCAAATGGAGAGTTTTTTGACCGTAGGTATTATTATCAGATGATTTTTGTTGGGGTTCGGTCAAGGTAGATCCGCAAAAATACAAAATTTAAAAAAAAGAGTATTTTTTTAAATTATCTGCCGAAACGGCTTACATTGTAAGCCATCTTCAATACCTTGACAGTCATATCCATCTTCAACTTCCATGACAGTCATGGAAATGTGAACTTATAGACAGGACGTCCCCTCTCGTCTTCCTGATAGCCCTGAAGATGGCTTACAATATAAGCCGAAACGTCGGCAGATTATTTTTTTTTTTTTTTTAAATTCACTTTTTAAAAAAAATTTGTATTTTTTTGTAGCAAACTTGACCGAACCCCAACAAAAATCATCTAATGTTAAAGAAATGTATTTTTTATTATCGGCTGACTTTTTGGCTTACATTGAAAGCAATCTTCACGGTTGCTGAAATACAATATCTTAAGAAAACGTGAGAAAAACAATAAACTTTATGATTTACATCATTATTACATAAGTTTAACATAAATAAAAGTAATATGATATGAAATTCTTAGGATACACTAACAAAATGTGTATAATGTTCACTACACCTACCTATCATGATGGCGAGAGGGGACGTGTTGTCAGTGAGAAGTAAGGTTTGGAAATTAAGAAAACTTAAGATGGACATGTGAAAGGTGGGGGATGTGTGGCGTTAAGTACGAAGGGAGAGCGGTCTGCATCAAAGTGACAATATCAGGAAAATGAGGTAGAAATAATTCCATAAAGAAGTTTTACATTCCTTGCGGAGAATTTGTCAGTCTAATGGGATAAGGGAGGGAAACTCTTGAAATCTCTATTATTTTAGTCTCAAACTGATCGAGAAAGTTGTCTTTCAGATCCTAATGAAAGGTAGATTGGACAATGAGGTAAACTGGCGTACGCGACGAGATAGGCCATCTATGAGCAAAGCATGAACACCAATGATCATTACAGAATTTAATGAATAGAATAATAAATACATTTTTTAAACTTTGCTTTAGCAAACCAATCCACTCACAAAAACAAACATTGTTTGCATTTATAAAATTACTCAATTCGTTTCTATGTGCTCCAATATTGAATATACGTTCTCGATGTCGAACGTTTTTCATCGTCATAATGTATTCCCTAATGAGGAAAGAATTATCAACAATTAGTGACCAATCTAGCTGAAACAGATGTCTTCCACAATGATCTGTGGTCACTTCCCACTTCCCACATTTACACCCCTTTAGATAAATAAACAAAAAAAAAAAAAAAAACATTTATATGTGTATGCAAACCTTATGTAAGGGGTGTTGTCTGGGACGTGGTATTTAGCCATCGGATCAACACTCCTTGGGGGCCTGGGTCCGGGCGGCGCGATACCTTCAAGCTCAGATCTGACCTTCCACCATGCCTGGAACACACAGGCACCATGCTGCTAATAATGTCCTCCACAATCTATTTAATATCTCACTGATTGTAATAAGTTTTAGCTAATACATTAGTTAAGTGAAAACTAAAAGAATTACCTCTTAGAAGTAATTACAATAAAGCTATCTGTCATTGGAATCACAATTGATTATACTCTACCAAGTTACATTTCAATGCTTGATAGTTAAGGGTCAATATTTAAAATTATAACCCCAAGATAAACCTTTTTATTTTTGTATTAATATTTTAGTTTATTTAAATAAGTTCCCACTTATATTGAATACATATAGTGTTCGATATTAAATAAAATATTTTATTATAGTTATGCATTTATATTTATTTTATATAAATTTATATAATTAATATTTGTAAAGCATTCAAAATAGTGCGCGCCTCTTGTATTAGTTACGATGTTGGCAGCACTGATCGTTATACAAGGACCGGATGTTGCATTCATAGTTATGCGTTCGTATGGAGTGTACGTCACAGTTCGTAAGTTTCCTTATTTTTACTCCTTGGATGCAACTGTAGACGCCATATGCGAATCCTCTTCCCTTGGCTATATCAAGCTGTTTCGGTTATCTGTTATAGCTGCTCATCATTTTCTAGCCTTATTTTCGAGGATGGGTTCTATTAAGGGATAGGTTATCCTTTATCGATTCTTTGATTCTTTTTTTTATCCATTAGACATTGATATGTAAGCAGACTCTCTACCGGATTAATTTCTTTTTCGCAACAACGATTACATGTGTTACCTTGAGGAATCTGCTGGCCACAGAGACTTCAAGGCTAAGAGGTATTATGCAAGCATGACAAAACCTTCCTCACTCTAAATCTCTAAAACAGTTTGAGAAAACAGAGATCCATCTCACTCCCTGTCGACATACTTACAAATATTTCTAAGGGGCTCTGAAAATTTAACATCTCTATTTCATTGAGCAGCGTAATTAATTCTTATGAAAAACTAGCGACTTGTATTCTCAAGGAACACCATTTTCGTCACTTGTAAACCTAACGTATCTTTTCATCTATGACAGTTTTAAATAGTATATTAATGCATGATATCTTATTGTATATCTTGCCTACAAATAAAAATAATAATAAATAATTAATTGAAAAATTATAATAACATTTTATGCATGTTTTTCAGTTATTAGAATATCTTAATAAAATGCCTTTTATTTGTTAATAAGTCCTCTTTTGGTATGCCATCTGTGTTTTTTAGGAAAAAATATTTGGGTGGTTTGTATAACACAGCCTACTTGATAGCATGACAATACTGTATTTTTGTTCTGTATAAAAAACTTAGGTTTAAAAAATTATCTCAAAATAAGTAAATAACTAGTAGTTTTATTTATTTTAATATTTTACTTATGGGAATAAAAGTCATGGATATATAGATGGATTCACCATTCTTAATTCGACATTTGAATCTTTTTTTTTTCTTCATAGAAAAGCGTTAGATACGTTCGTTATTATCTGAAATCAAGAAGTTGAGGGTAGCGGTTCATAAACCTTAATAAATGTAAATAAGGAACGCTTATGTAATACTACTTTTTTTTTGTACGAATATTAATAATCAAAGATTCTGTAAGTTGTCTGATTTATCACTCAATTCAATGAGGTTAGGGTTGGTCATAGAGGGGTGGATTTTAAACAGTTCGGCACTCCCTTACCTTCTCTCCTCATTAAATATCTAGAGACAGTCTTAGTTACTTGCCTTTCTACCCCATTGACCTTTCTGGCTTGTAAGAACAAATTTTTATAATCTTCGACAATTGAAGCAATATAAAGAGAATTAATAGGAAAAGAAAAAACATTTGTTTCAAATAAAATTTACATCCTTTTATACCGTCATTAAAAAGTTACATTATGAAATATATTTAAAAATATACACTTTAAAGAATACCTCTTAAGGGAGGGGAGTCTTTACAGCCTTCCCTACATTGCATTCGAAGGATCTTTGCCCCTGACATGGGGATCTACTAACTGTTTATTTTATTTTAAAGAACTCTACATACCAATAGACCAACCTATAATTATTTATATTACATGTTTAAAGAATTTGGGATGGAATTTACCTTAAAAGTGATAATTAAACATATCATGGCCTCACCGAAAAGACACGTTTCTGTCTTCTAAGCCACTATAGACCAGCTTCTACCATACAACAGGCAAGAAGCTTGTACAGTATAATAGGTTGACTATCTGTAGATGTAGTACAGTATATAGCATATCTAAATACTATTATAGTATCTGCTAATATAGTATGTACTATATCTATGGTACCTTTGATTTTAAGAGAATGAAGGTGGATAGAAGCAGAGGAACGGTTAAGGAACGATAGTGTATTTAACATTGCTAAGGGTTGGTACTAGATTAGAGAGATTTTAACAGAAAACGTTTAAAGCCAGTAAATTCCAATAAATAAATAAATTGCAAAACTATATTACGAAAATTAAAAGATATTCCAGGAATGGACCAACTCCAGAGTGAGATCCGAAGTTGGTTCATTTATTATATTTCCTTAGTTTCTTATGTAAAAGTTCTTTGGTATAACTTAGGTATACCATAATAAAAACTATATTTCAAATCAAGGAAAGTTCCAATAATAGTTCTCGTAAAGAAAATTGTTTATTGGATGATGGTCTTTAAGAGTGTTTAAACCAAGCGTGTAGTGCGGTGTTTGATGCGGGAGTTTTGAAATTTGTCACCATCGATTTAATAATTATTGTAGATAATCTCCTAAATAATCGATGTTTTATCAAAGTGATATCAATATTTGTTATTCCAATGTTTGTTCTTTGTTCTACTCTATTGATTTTCGTCTACTGCATGACTTATTTTACTTTAGACATGTTATTCTTTATGCATTTAAGTAATTCAATACTGTCAATTAATCTATTAACTTTTTTCTGTTAAAATTAACCTTATTACTTTTTTTTTTTTTTAAGTCAAAGCACTCCCTTTCAAACCATTTGTTTTTTTGCTCAAAGTGTATTACAAACTGGCTTACCCCCCAGTTAATTTGGCATCCGAATTCTGTGGAATCCTCAGTTATCATAACAACCTCACTCAAAGTCTCTTTAAGTTAGACTGCCTAGTTCTGTGGTTTTCTGCTAAAAATGACAATTCATATTTCATAACTTTTTGTTTATATGCCGACTAAATAGTTCGTTTTACGGTCAAATTTAATTTAACTTAAGTTGCCATTCTTGGTGGACAGAAAAAAGGAATTGTAGGACGAGTCAGAGGTATGAGAAGTACCCTCTTGAATTACCTGGGAATAACTCTTGGTGGTCCGTTTAACTGTACAAAACTAAGAAGCGGTTGCCACTCAACTTTTGGAAACCGTTTGTCCTTCGATAGACTTACAGGGCAGTCAGGCCAACAAATATCGAAATTATCCAAAGCTCTCATGCGGCACGCATCATACAGTGTGCAAGGACTTGTTACAATAATTGATAAGCTCCACTGAGACTGAATCCACTTTAACAACACACGTTCTGACTGAAGAACAAAGTTCCCTTTCTTCCTTATACCATACATTTTCCCCCTCTAATAATAGTAATAATGCCATTAATAATTTATCATTTCATACCAATATTTGCTTTCACATCATTAGATTATATGTTTTGATTTAGCTTGTACCAATAATAAATAATACTTCAAAAAACAAGTATTTACAACAACAAAGTCTCTTATTAAAATACATTAAGTATATTCGAAAAATTAAATATTTTATTTTCAAATTTTATTGCATTTCCAACTCACCTTTATATATCACTTAAAAATAAAACATAATTTTAAGCATTTAACGTAATTATCATATTTCACATCTTGTACTGTCTATTTTCTTCGGAGATTTACATATTAAATTAATGATATGAGGATACTTTATCGATAGTACTTTTAGTTATTCCCCAAATAATTGATGTTTTATCACAACAATTTGAAATAAGCCACTTCATTATTGAAATCACGATTTGTCATAATTTGAAAGAGTTTAATCAAAATTCATTGGGCTCTATTTCAGAAAGACGCGGAAACTGGTTTCAATAAAAAACATTTTCTATTCATCTACCGCAACAAATTAACTTAAACCAACGTATTGATTTAATTGTCTTGAAATAGTCATAAAGAATAAACTGCTTTAAGATTATTAAAGCTAAATTAAGCGAATTCCTTATCATCCTAGTTGATAAATATTTCAGCCCAACACTTATTATTTTGGACGAAGAACAAAAATGTCCGTCACGCAGGAGCTATCTTAACTGCGCGAATCCCTTGGTATCGTATACTGAACAATTGTATTTGAATTTTACATCTCATGTCACTAAAGTCACCCCTCAATCATAGAACTTATCTTTATCAATGAAATATTTTCGTTGTTTCATTGCTTTGAACTAAATAATACGCCCCCTATAGCGAAAAGATTACTCACACTTGACATTTCAGGTAATCCCTAATTTTCTATTCGTCTTATTTCGCAAATACCAAATTACACTTTCATTTAACTTTAAATTTGGTATTTGTATAAGCAGTATGCCAAATTTCAATAAATAAATATTTAGAAGCTTAAGCTTCTAGACGATAAAAATAAAATTTACGGTACAGGTAAACCCCCACTTCTAGTTGTTCAAGTTAATTGTGTAAATTTTAAAATATTTAATTTATTGACTTTAAATTTGGTCTAAATTCAATTATGGTTTATAAATTAATAATCATTGGTATAATAAAAAAAAGTATCGAAAATGTACCTTTGTAGAGTATAACATTCTTTTTCTAAAACCAACATTGAAGAAGATTAATAATTTAATTTGCCTTAAAAACGAACGTTGAATTGAATATGCCTTATTACTGTAAATTTTATAATATCAAATTATTTTATTAATTCGTATAAATAATGTCCTATGTATGCAGGTATATGTATTAACCATGTTATTACCTTATTGTAATCCTTTTTCGATATTTTACTTGCGAAGACATCCCAGCGCCATTTGTCAATAACATAGCCGAAAGGAATGTGAGGGATTTTCTTTAGTGCCTGGTAAAGAAGTAGTGGGATTTCAATATCTGAAAAATATAATATTAATTCTTATTCTATTCTATTATGCAACTGTCTATCTATAGTATTCTTGTGTAGTTTAAGACTTGCAAGTGACTGAGGGAGTTTATTTATGCTTAGGTTAGGAAAACTCCTAAAAAATCTAGTTATCACCATTATACCCACACTAATGGCTGAGTATGAGCGCCTTAATGATCTAAGGTTGTCTGTTGCCCTTTTCAGCCATTGTGTTCTGCTTTTTTTCTACAAATTCCTAAATTTCTAAACCTTTAGAGACTTAAAGCTTTTACCTTCGTGGTCTTCAACTAATCCTAATCGCTTCAGATGGTCAGGGGTTTCAACGGCAAGCATTATAGTGTCACCAATAGCTTCTTGAAATGCTGAATTCGCAGCCTCCTTTAAAATAAGTAACTTTGGCATCGGTTTAAATGAAACATAGTATAATATATAAAATTTACTTCATTCTAGTTAGATTAAAAAAAAAAAAAAAAAAAGATCTTATATATCACTTTTCAAAATTACAACTCAAATAATTCACCTTGAAAAACGCAGGAAGGTTTTGGTAAGCCATGTAGTATTGTATGTGACCCATTTCATGGTGAATCACATAGAAGTCTTCCCAGTTAACTGAGCCGCACAACAACATCCTTGAATAAAAATTAGATTAGAGATAATAAAATCCTCTTCGTCTTAAATTGGGCTTCTAAGACTTCAGAAAAATTATTATTTATTTATAATTATAGGTAGTATAACAGATATTAAACAACCCACATATAGCCAGTGTAACTGTGAAATAGAATTTAACATGTTAAAAGTTTACTTTAATTATTTAAAAACATAATACGGTTATATATCTGACAAAGATAATTTTTGTGGGTATACGTGCGTGCGCGTGTGTGTGCGCGCGTGTGCTAACATTTATATAGCATTTACTTATATAATAAATAAGAACAGGAGGAAGAAACAGTGTTGTGAAGACACAAAATAAATTTTTACTCATTGTAACTTTTTTCTTTTTGTGTGTTCACTTCACTCTTTCTCCCATCTGTTTTTATTATATATATATATNAAAAGATGTTTTATAACAATTATAATCAATAATATTTTCATATTATAAAAATGTATATTAAGAAAGATATTTAAGGCTGTATTTTAGACTGGTCGAGCAGGAACTCTTATTTTTGAAAAATTGAAACTGAATTCAATATTTAGGCATTTCATTGCAAACCCTTGAATGAATTAATATTTTATTGAAATCGAATGAGCTAAAGGAAAGATCATCCTAGAGGAAAGAATTGAGATCGTGGAAAACAACTTGAATGTCACAAATTTGTTGAAATCTGTTCTGATTTTGAAATTAAAAATAAATTATTTAGTTAAAGTAAATACCTGAAATCATCTCTTCTGAATAAGTTGGCTGCTGTACCATGGCAAGATATATTGGGGCTATTTTTTGAAATTATTGAGTTTTTCCAGAATTTTTCAGTCATGGAATTTAGACCAATGGACACGTAATATCTTTCTGCTTCCTTTGCCATTTCCAATGTGCTTTTGTATTTCTTCTTAATCCTCTGATCAAGGCTCAAAGTTGTATTAAGCAGGATATCGAGCAGAGGTTCCCAGCTTTGAGACCACATGTTACCTGGGAAAAAGAAAATCTTGGGCTCTTCAATATTAACTTGAAATAAATAAATTGTTTGCTGAAAGAATTCATGTTACTTCATGACTTAAAACATAATTTTATCGTTCATATTTAATTCAATATTTACCAGAAAACATATTTTTTATAATTATCAAGTATTTTATGGAACCCTTTATTTTTTTCAAAATACAGATACCGAACATGAAAATATCATGGCTATTGGCTAAAATCAGAAAATTGTGTGTGCTGTTGGTGATTAATTAGAGGAATAATATTATATATATATATATAATTATTTATTTATTTATTTATTTTGACTTGCTGAAAATGATTAACTAAGTAACCGAAATAAAACTGGACGGCTTACTGTTATATTTTCTATGCTAGAGAATCAAATGGAATATAATAGTTNGCTGAACTATACATCCATTGTTTTTGTAAATTATACAGCTGAAAGTGAAGAAGAAAAAAAGTCATTGTTCGTAGAGTATGCGTGACACGATTTCTGTGACAGTCTATTGATTCTTAAAGACGGGTGTCCTTAGGAAAAAAAGTAATATCATCTTCATATTTAATGGAGGCCTTACTAAAATTAGTTATTTAATGAAATTTAAATTATATTTAAAATACTTGAGTTGAAGGTATAAGTTTATATTCTGCATTGTATGAATATTTAATTTAGAATAAGATTTCTCTTAATATTACAAGAGTTTTGAATAATTTGTTCCACACTTCAACAATTCTAAAAAAAAAGTGATTTGAGAGAAATTATTCATTCCCTGGTACCCTTTATCCATGGGTGGAGGGAGCTACTTAAATTATTATTGAAATTTAAAATTTATGTTAAATCTGTTGTTTATAGTGTTTTGAATAACTTTTTTTTTTATATTCTATTTTATGTACACATCTTTTCAATAGTAACTTGTAGGGTTCAGTAACTTATTTTTATTATCTTATTTTTATCCATCATTAATTGACTATAGTTTCAATTATAAATTTTTGCTCCCATATCCAAATAAAATATAAAGTATTTGATTTACTTCATGAATTATATTATTCTTACTTTTTTGTGTACGTAAAACACCCAAATTATCCTTAAATAAATAAGTATATTTATAAATTCACACACACACTCATAGGGTATCACAACGAGTCTGAGTTTCTTGTAAGCAAAGTATTATTTTTTTTAAATTGGTGGGGAGAGTGGTGGGTTTTTTCAAACATATATTTGGTCAAAATAACTATGTTATAGTAGCGTCATTGACCAAGGCTAGGTTAAGGCCTCGTGGTTTCTCTATCTTTTGAATTGAATGCCTGGAATACAACAAAATCATTTAAATTATCTGTTTAAGTTAGTTGACCCCCTTTTCTATGTAAATTGCCTTAAAGATTATGAGTTCCATTAAATAAATTGATGGCAATAAAAGTAAGTTCATTTAAATAATACGATCATTTAAATTTTAATTCAATAGGAAGCTGTTAAATGGGATTCCTGTCCCGAAGGAGTCATCAGAATAAGAAGGCAGTCACTGTATTAGCTCACCCTTGCACTTTAATTTGCATTTAGTCGCACAATTTTTTTCAGTTCTCCTACTATTTATAAATTCTACCGTGAAATTAACATTTAGAAAATAAAAGTTTAATTTAGTCTCCTATCTTAGAAATAAAATACATTGAATGTATCATTTATGATTTAATGTGTAGTGTGTTTGATGCCTTATTATAAATATTTCAAGCACATATTTATATGTTCAGCATATATATTGTCAAGGCGGGATAATAACGGAAAATAAGTATTTCCATGGATCTTTTAAACATTAATCAAACGTTAAGAGATTTAGATGTTAACAAGCTAGGCAAAAAATGCTTTTATTTTATTTAGTAATGTATTTTGTTCTAATAAAAGTTACAGGAATTCGAGTCGTTGTTAATAATAATATTAAAGGCAAAAATTATGAGAAAAACCTATGAAAAAAAACATGCATAAAACGAGAGAAAAAATTATTTATTTATTTATTTATTTTGACTTGCTGAAAATGATTAACTAAGTAACCGAAATAAAACTGGACGGCTTACTGTTATATTTTCTATGCTAGAGAATCAAATGGAATATAATAGTTAAAAAGTATATATAATATAATATATAATAAAAAATGAATAGATTAATTAAAATGGTAACGAACCCAGCAACAGTGTTTCCAGATCCAGAAATGAACCAAATTCAGTAGCTCTTCAGGCTTCTATATGAACATGCAATAAAAAAACTAAGAAAATAAATAATAGAACTTCAACTCTATATTAAAAAAAAAACGAAAAAGCTGTAATTGAATTAAGTTGTTTATGGTTCTAAAGCATTATTTTCTAAAGAATAAGTAATGAATTTAAAAAAAAATGTAAATTCTTCTATATAAAAGTACAATGCAATATGAATATATAATAAAATGACTACTAACACCATACAAATTACTGGACAGGCGAGTGACGAGACAACTAATATGTGCATCGGTAAGAACCACTAATGTTTCTCTTAGGACCTATCGATACATGGGAATGTAATAAATAAATATTATATACATGAAGAGTATAATTAGGTTCCACTCAAACATTATATTGTTTAATGATATTTTAAACGAAAAAAAAAACGATATTAAAATTGTGACAAGACTGGCGCATATGGGGCATGCACAGTCCTGTGTCAGCCCAACTGATCTTAGTCTTGCTCTTATATCACATTTTTCCATGTAAAAAAAAAAGTAACCAATATTCAACAAAACAATTAATGCGAGGGAATAGAACAAAAAATCTATCTGTCCCAGTCAGGACTCGAACCTGGATCTACTGCTTTCCGGGCCGGTATGCTATCCAGATAGATTTTTTATTCCATTCCCTCGCATTAATTGTTGAAAATTTACGTGGGATGATACACCACAACTAATTTAATATGTATAATATCAAGAAAGCACAGGTAGTTTTTTCTGTTCCACTTGTTCAGCCAAGGGTGTGGCCGTACTTGAGATTACTCTTATACAGAACCAAGTCCGAGTCCACCCCCGTCGCTAATAATAAATAAGCCCGCCCTTAAGTGTGGCTCTCCCCGCTTCCAATTAAAGCAAGTCCCAGTGTTTACTCTCGGCGGCTCACCTGTCTAATGGATATAGACCGAGCCAACCAACAGCTGATCTCCCAGCCGGACTCCCCCCACCCCACTCAATTCCAAGCCTACTCCAATTTCTTTAACTCCCAATCTGTTTTTTTTTTCTTTTTTTTTTCCAGCACCCCATTTCCTACCATTTAATTAAAATAATAACGCCCTTGTTTTACTATAGTCTGAGTAACTGTAATCAATGACTTTCAAATTTAATGAGTGTGTTTAAATCAATTTTGCTTAAATATTAATACATTTTTTTGAGAGTGGTGTCACTGGTCCTCTCCTCTTCTCATGTGACTTTCATTATTTATTTCCTATTATTCATTGTTATCAAATTACAAAATGTTTTTATTTATTTTCAACAGAATGTAAAGGTTATATTTAAAAAACACATTTTAATGAATTATTTCGAATTTCTATGGCCTAAAAAAAGTCCGCTTCTTAGCCTTTAACAGTGATAACAATAACAATTAAATACAAACAATTGTCAAAAATTCGCAAAAAAAAAACTTAAATATTAAATTTAGTAATTTATATTAAGAATTTAAAA
>KZ808119.1:238812-249882 GCA_000696205.2 Oncopeltus fasciatus | reverse complement strand
CTCTCTCTCTCTCTCTCTCTCTCTCTCTCTCTCTCTCTCTCCATACAAATATCAAATGTTAAAATCAAATTTCAGACCCATTCATCTTAACTATTTAATTCATGCAAATAAATAAAAGTACATACAATTTATCTACATTTTATAAACTATACAAATTTATATAAATATTTTTAGTTTCCCCTGAGTAGAATCGGTGAGTAGTTAATGAAAATTTTCAAGTCCTATCATGGTACCCAGCAACGAGAAACTCGAGATTCTTTAGGGGCTGTGGTAAAAAGTTATGATTTGATTATTTATAATAACAAACACAAATGAAATTTAAGATTTAATGCACAATAATAATAAAAATAATAATAATTAAAATACCCATTACTGATTATAATTCCATACAACATTCACTGATTTACTAATAAAGCATATGTACCATTATTTGTAGTATATTTAACAGTAGACTCCTTTATTTACAGTTTCTTCTTCCGGGTTGGACTGTGTCAAATTGTTGTTATTTGCCGAGCATCCTCACATCATGTGATGGCTTCTTCAGGGCTGAAAAGAGAATGAGAGTTGTAAAAGAGAGATTTTTAAAATCCAGGTGGTATATAATTATCATGTTTTATACAGCACCTGGATTTTAAAAATCTCTCTTTTACAACTCTCATTCTTTTTCAGCCCTGAAGAAGCCATCACATGATGTGCGAAAGCTCGGCAAATAACAACAATTTGACACGGTCCAACCCGGAAGAAGAAACGGTAAGTACATCTGACGACCGTCGAAGCCTACGTGAACAGTAGACTCCTTTTATCTTGGGAAAAAAACAGTGACTTTCTCTCAGTGTTTTTCCATTGATTCTGGAATAAAGTTAGAGAAAAATTGAGTAGAAGCAGTTCTGTTTTTCTAATTTATTTGTATTTAAAAATTTGTTTCTGTTCGTATTTTTATTTTGATTAAGTAATTCCTTTCCTGGAGTGAGGAGTTCTCTGCTGGTTTAGGTTAGCTTAATCCCTATCGTCGATCTCTATAGATGTATGAGTATATGGGGAATGAGATCAACACTCCAGATACAAGAAGAATTCTAGTAGGATCTCCCATCTCCGCTCTCCCGTCTCTAATTCTCCACCTCGCTCACTCTTCCATTCTCTCCCCCGAGACTCCCCCCCCCCCCCACCAACACCCTGGATTTCTTCAGGTCATTTCTCTTAGGCACTTCGCAATTTCCCTTGCACATTTTCTGCGCCCTTCATAATGACTCTGCAATGAATTGCTTCCAGGCGGTTTGCCCTCAAAGGTTCCCTGCGGAGAATTTCACCTCATTCTAGCTTTCCCCACTCCTTCAGAGATCAAAATTTAAGCAATTAACACGAGAAAATATAAATAGAATATTAAGCATATAAAAAATCTATACCGTTGAAGAGAAAAAATAATGGTAGTACTCATTTCCTTTTGTATTTATTTTTCTTGGAACTTTTTAAATGGGTTCAAGATAATTTTAAATAAAATTTTGAATAATTTAAAAGATTTCAGATATGTAATCAAGTAGCAACTTGAACGGATTTTAAAGGATCCGTTAAAATTTAATTTATTATTTTTAATTTTAATTCATTTTACGTAATATATATATATGTGTAATCTGGATGTATTCTCACCATAACCCGCACATAACTAAGGGTAAAAGGGTCGCTATAGGTGGTGTACCAATTACACTCACACCACCATAGCACACGGACTGTTATTTCATAGCACATTGTACATCAAAATATTACTAATAAAGAGGCATTAGTAAAAAAAAAAAAAAAAAAAAAATATTGGTTGGCTTAATGAACTCGACGAATCTTAAGCTGTCTAACTTATATGCACTTGGCAAGACTTCAGAGATCTATATCTAAGGTAAATAATCTAAAGGGTTATTATCACTACCAATGAATATAGAACTATCATACCTTCTTTTATCTGTCTTCATTGGTTTCTGCAGATGGTTTGCAGAAACCAATGAAGACGGATAATAGAAGGTATGATAGATCTATAACTATGTAACTTATGCACACACATTAAAACATCCAGATACACGATTGGGTAATTTTGTTAGGAGTGAAGTAATCGGTCCCGCCCCCGACACCTGCTAACCATGAAGTGCCTGTGATTTTTCTGTACTGGGGTTTAGTCCCTTTGATGACTTGTCGATCTTAGACTGACGGATCTCATCAATCTGACGGGTGGCAGTCAATCTTTTTCATTCCCAAGGTAGTGCCTGCGAGGCGTTAGAAGGGAGTGCACTAACTGGTTGGATGAGTTCGTAAATATCTGAAATTGATCTAGGAGAAGAAGTGCTAAAAACATAGAAGGTTTTGTATTTAACGGGGTTGACTTTTGTATTTAAATGCTATAAGTCCGAAGACGTCTCTCGAAGAATTAAAACATGAAAATAACAAAATATGACTCCTATACTGTTAAAATTGTTTTAAATAAATGTATAAAATCATTGTCAAATATTGTCTAAATGTGTAGAATCTAAATCCCAACAAAGTTGAACTTTGTCAGAAATATGGTGTACAATGGGTGCAGATAATTGTTATTTGTCTCATTATTCTGGGGGGAAATAATCAAATCAAAATGGTGCTTTTAATCAAATGGATTATTTACATGCTTTTAATATGAGGGGCTCACAAGACACAATAGTTTTTCGCCAAGAATCCTGGAATTAGTTCCAAACGATTGAAGAGCATGTGCATGTTTTAATACGTGAGGTTTTACTACGAAAAAATCCCAATGGGAGGGGAGGAGGAGTAACTTCTCTGGCCTCTTAAAAAAAAAAAAAAAATGGGAATGGCAGTGCACTGAGTATTAAAAAAAATAGAAAGAAAAAGAAAAGAAAAGTATCAAAAATGCTGGCCTACAAATAAATTACAGCTTCGAGATCGTCTATGTTCATGTCTATCCACGTTATTCAAACAAAAGTACTCAGATTTAGTGCATAAAATGCGAAGAAAAGGAAGGCGTAATATTTTATAATTAATTACTGGGGTCTGAAAAAAAAAAGTTTCTACAAGCTGTTCAGGATATTCCACGAAATTTTAATGTTTTTTGGTATGCTGAATCCGAAAATGATCTCTATTTTTTCATAAGACATCCCAATTCTTCAAGTAAAACAAAATTAGCTTATAAAATCAATATTTATATTTAATAAATACATTTTTTTTTTAATGGACTCAAATTTCAATTAACTAACTGTCCTCTTCTTTCTTGTCAGGCTCCTCTTAGTGCATTTTCGCTTGTGAGTAGCTTCTGGGTTGTGTCTCGTAAAAATCCAACAGTAGTCGACCATCATCGTATTGCTCCATTTTCCTTAGTATCTTTTCTACATCTCTTTTACATCTTGATTGAATCTTTCACCTTGTTCTTCACTCAGGACACCTAAATTCTCTGGAAAGTAGTCGAGGGGGAATTGGAGGAAATGCACTTTCAAACTCATTCGGCAACTTTATGCCCTTAAAATTCGCACCACATTTTTTTTTTTTTTTTTTTTTTTTTTTTTTTTTTTNCTTACATTGAAAGCCATCTTCAGGGCTGTAGAAATACAATGTCATGAGAATACAATAATATAATAATAATTGACAATATTATATTATAATACAGAATTACCATAATGTAATGTGATATCAAAAGTATGAATGTAGAAAGCTATGTGAGAGAATTAAAAAAAAAATAAGATGTTGTTTGCATGTTTTTTAAATTCTCTTACATAGCTTTCTATAAATAAACGCCATTGAGCTGGGTCATATTCTATTTTGAAGAGACTCATCTTAAATTAGTCAAGAATATTTAAACAACTTTTTCATCGCAGACCTGTTTTATCTATATTGTATTATTAATAGATTAAAATGTTCAAAATAATTATATATAAAAAAATAATAATGCTTGTGAAAAGTCTGACGTAAGGACCATTAATATAGTTAAGTTAGCAAAAAAGTCCTGCGCCATCTTTCCCTTCAATTCCCTAACGGCCCAGAACCAGCCTTAGTGACTTTACCTTTTATCTTAATTTGTCTCTTGGCTTATTAGTCATTAAATTCAGTCATTTAATCTTATTTCTATCCTTTTATAATGAAAGCAACAGTAAAAAAAAAAAAAAAAAAAAAAAAAAAAAAAAAAAAAAAAAAAAAAAAAAAAAAAAAAAAAAAAANAAAAAAAAAAAAAACTTTCTGCCTTGTTTTTGCCAAGCTTCTTGCGCGACAACTATTTATTATATTTAATGTATTTTACTTTCTCTTTAAACTCCAAAGATATTATGTCTCAGATCTAAGATAATAATCAAGAATATAGTTTAAGTTAAATTACCATCCTTTTTAAAATCAAATAAAAAGAAAGGTATTTCTCGCCACCATCTTGGGAAAAAGACGCCCAAAAATGCACAAAAAATCTGGTAACCTCAAAGTTCATTAATCCTATAATATTTTAAAAACCCAATTAATCTTAAATTTATCTAAAAGCAATATTATTATTTATTTTATCATTATTTTTAATTTAATTTGTGTTTATATTGAATTTTAAAAAACTGTTTCTCCTTCTGCTAAGGATTTTATTCTCAATTAATTTTACTAGTTGATTGTCCCAGCCCTCCACCCCAAAAAATTAATAAAAAAAAAAAAATAAACATAGAGAAATATAGCTGGAAGAGTCGAGTCTATAGGAGATAAGTAACTAGGCCAGTTCTATTATCACTGTGTCCTTGTAGGAAGAAAGCCATTGCCTGTTCGGAACAATTATTACCTTTTGAGTAATTTCCCACACTTGACGAGGCTGGGAGTGGGAACATCGTCATGCCAAGGCTGACAGAGAGGTGGCTTGGGCTATCAGTCTTCCTGTCGCAACACATTCTGTTAGTTAGGAGTAAAATATCTTGTGCATTTGAAAAATTTGAATGTTCAGCATAGAGGCGCCTAATCTAATATCGATTGCTGGTTGATCTCGATTATTCTTCTATTCAAGGTGGGTGTGTTCGAGTTTAGTGATTGTTGTGGGTTGAAAATGTTTGTTTACTTATATACTTATATCTCATATACATTATTTAAACTTTAACGTTCTGAAAACTGCATTTAAAAGATTATAAGTTCGTAAAACTATTGAAGGTAAAGTTCTCTATTAGTTGCTTTTATTAAGTATTTGAGCTCTGTCATTAATTTGTTATTCTAAATATGATTTAATCTGAAACTTGACTATTCTCCCAATCAAATCTTTTGTAGCTATTATAAAAATGAAAAACTTTGATTAGTTATATGCTTTACAAATTTGGTGAGATAATTAAGACTTTAGTGAAGTGAAAGATACGCATTGGTTGTGAATAATCTATAAAATATGCACATTATATAATTTTTAAATAAAATTGTGTCCCAGAAGATTATTTTTTTCGATAATGTCTCATTTAGTTTATCTTGCTTATTGTAAAGCTTAAGTTTAAACAACTAGTGTTAATTAATAATATAAATATGTAATATAACATAATTTTTCCTGTTTAAAACTTTTACTTCTTATCATTTTACCTGCTCTAAAATATTTAAAAGCATTTGTACATTAAGGTTGGTGATACTGTACAAAGATCCAAACTTCATAAAAAAAAACGTTCTCATTTGAAACATTGTTGACGGTGCAGGCTAAAGTCATTATGTGGCAGATAAGTTTCTTGTATAATAGTTTAGAGAAGAGCGAATGTAGAGTTCAACAGTGTGGACTATATGGAGAATCTTGTGTGAGTTGGTTGGGATTTCTGAGATATGTTAATATTCTTAAATGCTTCTTAACTGTTCCGGAATAAACAATAGCCTCCTTTCTTTATTTGAATTAGGAATTGAAAACGCTTGGAAGTATTTTAGCCCTTTTGGTTTCATATTTTTCTTTTTACTTGTGATAGGTTTCAAGTACTATGATCATTTTATGCATTTATTCATATTATATGTTATGAATTTATAAGTATGGGTTTAATAAAACAATAATTTGTTTTATCATTTATGACCATTTTTAGTTTTTAGTATAATTCTTGAACTATTTTCATAATCTAATTCTTTAATTAACATATTACAATTTGTATGATATTTGTAAGAAAATTTTAATAATACTTTGAAGAAATGTAATTGTGGGTAATATCTATAAAGCTATTTTGTAAGTAATCTATCAAGCTCCCTGTTCAACTGTTCAGTTGCTTAGTTTGCAATTTTATTAAAACATTCTTTCAGGATGCAATTTTAAGATGTATCATTTATAAAATTTTGAATTTATTGCAGATGGCAAAGAAGCGTACATTGTCAGGAAATGCAGCTGTTGCAGTGTTTGTGTTTGCATTTATTTGTATAGTCGTCTCATTTTGTTCTTCAAGCTGGATAGTTTCTGATCCTCGTATTACTGGTGCACGGCTTGACCGCCTCGGACTATGGGTTCATTGTTTCCGCTCCTTGCCTGACCCCCAAGATGATTTCCAAAGGAGATTCTTCGTAGGTTGTCGATGGATATATGATCCTTTCACTACAGGATATGACAGGTTAAGGGGGTACTTAATGCCACGTAAGTAGCAAGTTTATTTACGTATTTTTATCAGATTATATTATTCTGATAAATTTTATTTACAATTAACAACTAGATTTCATTCACTGCTTCACCTAATGCTTTGCTTAAGATTATTTCTGGGTTAAGGGACCAAATAGATTTTTTAGAATCATCACCCTAATCAGATAATTTAAAAAAAAAAAAAGTTTGAGTGATTGTTAAAATTATTATTTTGAATGAATAATTCAATAATAAAGCTAAAACAAGTTTTTCTTAATAAAAAGTCTCAATTGATATTCTACTTTCAAAGGTAGCATGAATAAATAATTGAAAATGCTTAGATAATTTCCATAGGCAAACATAAGCCAATAATTAAAGTTTGATTACCCCATCTTAAATTCAACATAGATGCCATGTAGATATTATACTCTGAAGGCAATTGTTTCTTGATATTAATTATAAATTAGGCTTTTATGAAAATACCTACTACATTAACTAATGCATACTACACTCACTATACAAAGTCTGTCTTTTGGCTATAAAGTACTAGAAATTTTCATTTCCTTGTATTTTTTGCTATTGATCATAATTATTTTCAATTTTTTTTAGCATACATCATAGTTACTCAGTTCTTCTATACATTGGCCTTTATTGGAGTTTTGGCCTCTTTTATCTTAGTTCTCTTATTTTTCTTGTGTTGTGGACCAGATCAAAAACGATTTGTAGAGCTTACCTTATTAATTGGAATTATCATGATTTCTGCTGGTAAGTTTTTCATTATTTTTCAGTAGAATAGTAAAGGTATGTATAAAAAAAAAAGACTGTGAATGTTTTAATCCTATTTAATAGTAACCAATACTTGATAATCTTTTTAGAGCATTAAATAAGCTTGTTAAATCCAATTAGACTTCTTAAAAATGAACCTCAATTTAACTAAATATCTTCCTTTTCAACATTGTATAACTATACAATGTTGAAAAGGAAGAAGAGCCCCAGGCGACCATTAATGGATATTGATAAGGTTCTGCAGGAAGCCGTTAAGTTAAATCCATCCACACGTACTCGCAAACTTACCAGAGAGTGTGGTGTGTCGAAAGATACTGGTCCCTCACGAACTTATTTCTCAACTGTCAGCTAAGATATTAGAAATTAGTGAACATTTATTGAAGAACCCTTCTGATATGAGATTTAACTAAAAAATTGTCCCCTAATCAAAAGTGAGTTTTCTGGCAAAGTCCGAATACCCCTAAGGAATGACTAGATTAATGTCAAACTACTCTTTTGATTGCTGAATAGGGGGATTTTGAAAAATGATCCATGCTTTTTTGGAATTTTGAAGGTGTTACGAATTTGTTAATGCTTGATGCTCAAAAGTTGTCCGAGTGTTATCGTGATTTGATCACCTGAAAAGGAGTTTTATTTTAAAAAGATAATGCTCATCCAACACTTCCAATCGAGCCAAAGAAATGTTTAGAGAACTTCTTGGCTTTGAACTCATTGACCATTTAGTTCTAACCTCAAACCCCGCACTGTCGAATAACTTCTTGTTTCATTCCATGGCCTATTTTCTTCAAAGGAAAGTTTTTGATAATTTTGAGGAAGTTAAAATTGCTGCCAAGGGACCTTGGACAGCCATCCCAATGAATGTATCAGCGTGGGATCGAGCAATTGGCAAGAAGATGGCTAATGACAGTAGATAGCAATGGACTATTCTTTGATTATTAACTATATTTTATAACAAAGGTATAATAATACTAATATTTGGTGGAAAAACAATAATTTTTTTAAGATTTAGACATCCCTGTATTTATACAAATATTATATTTTATTAATACTTAAAATTTTACTTAATAATCTTAATAAATCAAATGAAATTGAAACTTGTTCTGCCAATGTATTTGTGTTTGCTTTTCATTAAATTCTCTATTCCACATCCTAGGTCCTGTTTTTTTTTTAAATTTACATGTATTATTAAAAATACTGCTTAGTTTGCATCCTTATATAAAACTGATTTGTTTCAAATGAATTAGATAGCATTCCAGACTTATTCAGTGTTATTAGGAAATAACTCTTTGAGTAGTCTCTTCAAGGAGATGCCATACCTATATAATTTAATAACATATCCTACCAGCCTAATCTCTCAAATGCTGACTTAAATAATAAATAAAGCTTTTTATTTTTTATATGATTAACTATTTCTGCACGAAAGCGTATATTATATATTTGATCAATTTTACTCTAATGTCTCCTGATAATGTCTCTCCTGCTTAAAATTCTTTGATAATATATATTGATCCCAGCAATTTTTTAAAATTATTATGGAATATTCTTGTTAAAATTTTTCCAATCAACTTCATAAATGATAATCCTGCTGTAATTTCTGTCTCCTTTTTAAAAAATTTAGTATACAATTGTTTCCTTAATATTAATTTCCAGTCTTGTATGTATTGTTGAAAACAGCTATAATCTTTTTCTCTTGCAACAAATTCTTGATGTGCCCTTACATGTCTCATTACATCTAGTCCTTGCTTTTAATTTTTATTGGCATTATAACCACCGAATATATTTCCTCTGAGATAGTAACCAAATCTTAATAATTGTTGATTATCAGAAATTTTACTAGGTAAATCTGAGTAGAGATCATATCGAATGTAAGTAAAGAATTAAAATGTGCTAAATTTATATTTAGTTATGTCTGCTCATTCATGTAGTTTTTTAATTTTAGTCTACTTAATATTTAGCCAACTCATAACTTACTATTAAAAATAATTAATATTAAATTTCGGGTTTTAAAAGTACTTGCAAGGAAAATACTTTGAGAACGTTCCTTATATCAGTTTCCCTATTAAATGTTTTCTTTTTAAAACATATCAATTAAATTATTTCATTTTTTTCTATAATACATTTCTTTTTAAAAGAGTCTGTTCTGATTTATGTACTCAAACAAAAATTCAATGGGTTTTTTACTTTAGCACTTCAAAGTACAATTGATTGGTTACTACCACTACAAACACTCACACACACACAAGTGTGTGCTTATAGGCATTCTTTTAAAAAAATGAAAAAGATTTTCATGAATCTCTAATCTTAAAAAAAAAAAAACCTATGTAAGAAATTGTCAATTTGAAAATTTTTCTGTGTATTTGGAAGTTAAGGTGATGTGGCTTGAATATGTTTTGTCTATTTTTGTTTATATAACTGTTTTTATTTTTTCAGGTGTTTGTAGTGGATTGGCTATAATTGTTTTCGCAATCTGGTCCAATACTGAAGGCTGGTTACCTGGCCATGAGAATAATTTCTTTGGCTGGGCTTTTGCTTTGGCGATAGCTGGTTGTTTAGCCTGTTTTCTTTCAGGTGGATTTTTCTTGACTGAAGGAGTTGTTCAAAAGAAAAAGAGAATGTACCTTAAAGAGTCTCAAACACGTTTTGAAATGGAGCAGGAGACTAAAGCATAAGTGATCTTATTTTACTGTTATGACATTTTTAAGCAAATGACCGTGTTTTGTTTAGTATTTAAAAATGTTTGGGCCTAGCTCCCTTTATTACCATAATTGAATAATTGAAGGAGTTTTTGTATGTTCTTCCGTCCTTTTTTTTAAAACCTAACTGCCTAAGAATCTAATGTGATAATCTCCTTAATATCCGTCCTCTCATATTAGGTTGTTACCAAAGTTTTTTAAAATGTAATAACTTGTTTACAACTTTAACGAAATACTTAAAACCTGAAATTTTATATTTTGCAGTATTAATTTCATATTTTAAATTTATATCTTTAAGTTAAATCTGAAAAACTAGTTGTGTCTTAATTATGAGCCTAGCATAATTATTATTTGGATAAATTTATTTTAAAAGTATTAATTTTAAGATTCCTTCTTAAGATAAAATGTTACATTATACACAATATTAAAATTTACACATTATAATGTTTAGTTTTTGGTAGGGAAGACCACTGTTTTTCAAGCTTCTTTTAATTTTTATTAGATGATCTTGTCTTTTATAGTTCAAACTATATTTTTGTATAGTTGGTATACAAATATAGTACAGATATAGTTGGTATCTGTTTTGTGGCATTCCATTGAGCTAAATCAATTTAGTTTAATTCAAGTCAAACTTTTTCATTCATTTAGGATCATGGAGGGAGGAATTATTTACATTTAGCTTCCTTATTTAAAAAAACCCATGGCTCGAAGAAAGTCTGGTTTAAACAGATCAAAATGTTAGAAGATTGGATTTTCCTTAATATCCCAGACTTAAATGTTTCTTTTGAAGTATAAAAATTTACATATTTTTCTATAGCCTAGATTGTTTTATGAATGAAAAATTTTGGTTTGTTAAGAGAACTCTTCTTTTGCCTTCGCAAGTAGCTAATTTATTTCTCATGTATAGCCAAGATCTTAAGAAGTGATTTCCCTAGGTTTATATTCTGGTGTCTGCTACATTTAGTGTATCAAGTTGTAGATACCATTTATAAGTAACTATTGTATAATTTATAATAAATATTTTATTTTATTTTTTATTAGATAATTATGAAGATCTTT
>KZ808119.1:212444-232188 GCA_000696205.2 Oncopeltus fasciatus | reverse complement strand
ATACAAATATATATATTTATTTATGGGTTATTCTAATAAAAATAAATTAAAATACCATTTCTACTAAATTTTTTTTTGCCCGGTAAAGTCAATTTTTTAAAAACATACCATAAGTCAATTCATTTTCATCTTGAGAAAAAAGAAAGCAAAAGTCAGTATTACATTCATTTTTCCCAATGGCTTTTAGGGCTATCTCATTTCATGAGTTATTAATATTTACATTAATTACATTTATAAAAAAAATATTAACAATTTTTTCTTTTTTGGTAAATAATGAAGAAATAAAATAAAAATACTGAATTAAAAAAAATTGATAAAGGAATGTACAGTAATATTAATCTTCAGATCTCGAGCTTAAATTACAGCAATTATTTAAAAATTAAGCTGTAACAGTAAAGCTAACTTACATAAAATTATGCTTTGTTTTATTATAATCATTTATGGGAAATAAATAAAAATAATGAGATTTTCATTTTCCGTTATAGTATTTATCTCTCCCTATCTGGAATAGTTAAAAATCATCCTTTTTTAGCAAAATAAGGCCTCATATATAGTGGATATGTAAATCCTAGTAGTGTTAGGTACCACTAATATAAATTGCTAATACCAAAACTATAATGTATTCAAAACTAAAACTGAGTAAACTGGTAAGATAGTACTCCAGAACATCTCTATGAGAGGACAGTACAAAGTAAACAGAAGTTTTTATTTAACATACAATAAACAAAAACTACACTGTAACTAACTGTAAATAGAAGACATTTTAAAGTTACTGCTTTTATTTCTTAAAAAGAAGGAATTTAAGAAATTCAATTAAAAAAATGAATTAAGAAAGAAAAGAAACAATGAAAAATATATCCAAGATGAAGAGTGATAGAGCATGTATGGGACAAAGGCTATAATTAATAAAAGAATTAGCCATAAATTATGCCTTATCTGCATTATAAATAAAAATAGATTATTCAGAAGACATAAAGTTCACTCTATGTCATGATAAATGCTATTATCTTGCTATAATTAGGAGTCATAATCAGTCATAAGTTAGATAAATTATTTTACAACAGTTTATATATCACTATGATGGGCGCCATGGGATTTTTCAGCTTGGTGCCTCTTGATTTTGTGCCTCCGAGCTTCAATGAGATATAGAAGACCAGACACATATGACCCGATAACACCAATAACTGCAAGTGCATAAGACCAACCTATGTTATTGTGCTCCCAATTGGGCATCCAGTCTCTCCCATCACCATAGAGTCCAAATATCCATACAGCAATTGTACCGCTTATTGCTGCAAAAATAAAATAAACCAAATGCATATAGCTACTTAAAATGAAATTAAATTCTTTAAGTTATTATATTGTGAGAACAAATATGAATTTTTTTTAAAATCTGACACATCATAGAGGAAGGTGCCATCTATAGAAAACCACTCTATTCTAAACACCCATGATACAGAGAAAAGTTTTATTCCTCAATATACAAGATTTCCCATGCCGTGATTCGAACCTGCAATACCAGACATGAGAGACTGAAACTGATCTTCTTAGCACCCTCAAAAATATTTACAAAACATAATATAAAAAAAAACTTATCTTTTCGATTTATTTTACAGGTTATCAGCAGCCAATATGCTGATTTAAGGCGGATAGTCTTAAGTCTTAGGCTACAGTTATACTCTAATGCATCATGGAAGATGGTGTAAATGTTTTGATCTAGTTGCTTATTGTTAGTATTTGTAAATTAGCATGTAAATAGTACTTGTTAGAAGAGAGGCTATGGATAAATGGATTGCTATGCTTTGAAATCTTTACATGGTGAAAGCTTTACATCTTTATTTAAGGCACAACAAGTAAGCCTAAATGGGTTTTAAATGTAAGAAAGAACAAAACACTTATAAACTAAGAAAATTCGTTAGCATAATAGCTAATGAATATTTTCATATGAACTAGTTCCATCTTGCTCATTGACTAATTCAGTCTCTCTTTTAAGAATTCAATGTCCGGAAAAACAACTAATAGTAGGTTCTAGACTGTTGTATAAAAATTTAGGGTTCAGGTAATCCTCCTTTCTTAACTGATCTAGTTTACTGTGTAATCCCAAAAACTTTCTTTTATCAATAAACAAAACTGTTACAAGGTACATTGCTAAAAACATTTCGCTCACTGTATCAAAAAACTTTTTTTACTCACTTGAATTATCAGGTAATTCCTCACTCTGATTTTGATAAATAACAAACTAAGCCTCTCTTTCTTCATTTACAACTCACACAATTAATCGTAAATTAAATTAAAATTTATATTTGAGGTAAATGTTAGATTAAATCCTTAAATATTTCTCTTACCATAAACAATTATATGCTTTCATACCTTCTATTATCCGTCTTCATTGGTTTCTGCAAACTATCATTTGTTGGCAAGCGCTTTCGGACATTACCCATCCTCGTGGCCGAATACATGTGTTCACTGTCAACTTGTTGAATACAGACAGTAACAGTGAACACATGTATTTGGCCACGAGGATGGATAATGTCCGAAAGCGCTCGCCAACAGAAGATGGTTTGCAGAAACCAATGAAGACGGATAATAGAAGGTGTGATAGTTCTATATTCATTGGTAGTCATATTAACCCTTTAAATTATGTGCTTACTAGTATTGGTGTAAACTAATTATTAGGTCCACTCCAGCAAAAAAAAAAAAACTTTTTTTTTTCTTCATACTTGATATTTCAGGTAATCCCTACTCTTACTGGTCTGATTTTGCTCATTAACAAAGTTAGCCTTTCATTTTGGTTCAAAACGACATGATGAATTTTGCTAAGAAAGACAACCAATTGTGATTTCTAGGCCATAAAATTAAAGTTAAATAAAATAAAATTAAATTAAAATAGTGTTTTATTAATTAATAAATTCATGTTGAGTTTCTTTGTTCTAAACTAAATATATCTGCTATATCAAAAAAACGTATAACCATTTTGCTCTTTCTTTTTACATCTGATAGTGATATGCTAAATTGAATTGATAAAAACAACTAATAGTGACTTTTAGACCATTAAATAAAAAATTTAGAGTTCAGATAAACTTTCATTAGTAATTCTTTAATTTCATTGAGTAACTCCTAAAATATTAGTTTTAGGAATTTCCAAATCAGTGCTGTATTTTTTTTAAATTTAATTTAAGAGCATATAATTAAGTTTAAGGCTATTAGAATGAAACTTAATGTAAAACAGAGTAGGTTTATCCAAAATGTAAAATAGGGTCTTTGTCATAAAGAAACTCATAAAGAAATTGGGCATTATACTTCATTTTCACTATCTCCATTAAAACATAGTTAAAGTTGATAATCAAGCTATGAGTTGTTTAAAATTTCTGAATTATTTATGAAGATCAAGAGACGGAGAAAGTAATTTATAAAATGAAACAATATAAAAAAATTAAATAAATCACTAAAAATCTAAGAAAATAAGCTTATTTTTAACAAGAGTGCTAACTGATGTCAAAGATTAATAAATAAAATGAGTATGTAAGTATGAAATAAAGTACAAACTAATGAATTATAAAACATTAATATACCTGCAAAGGTAAGAATAGACCCAAGAAACATCAGCAGATGAACAAATCTGTAATTTTCACGACTACAGATCATATATAGCAGAACACAACAAATTGCTATCAAATGAAGTGTGAAACATAGTGTGAAGAAGAATTGTACTGTTACAAAAAACCCTGAAACAAATATTAGAGAGTTCTACTTTAGGAAAGAACAATTAAAAACAAGTAATACTAAGTTGAAAAGTTAAGGGAATGAAAAGTTGAGGGATTTAGGGGAAAAAATAAATTCAAAATTTTAATACCTTCATTATTATCAATGTTGCACAAAAGAAAATTACAAGCATTAATTTAATCTCCTAGCATATATATTCTATTACATTTTTAGTAAAAACTAATATTAGGTAATGAAGAGAGGATTATCAGGAATTTGGTCTTGGTAGCTGAAGAATTAATAACTAATTTGCAACCAAAAAGTTTTTATTTTAGCCAACCTTTTGGCCTCAATTTCAGGCCTTCATCGGGGCTGAATATGAAAAAAAACAACACAAAAATAATATATAATCATGTATATATATCATAATCTAACAAAGAATAAATAAATGAAAATATAAAACTGTGTGTAATCGGCTATATAAAATGAATACTGAAAATATTTGAAAGAAAAAAAAAAACTGTATTTATAATATTCTGACAGTAACATACCAAATAGGGTGATAGGTAGAGAGAGAGACTCGTGTTCAACAGGGTTCACATCATGACTGATCTGTTTTTTAAAAATTTTTATTTGACCGCCATGGATTAGTTCCGCGGCGGAAGGAACAGGAAAAATATGTAGGATTGGGGTATGGATAAGAGGGATTAAATGGCTAGAGGTTCATCGAAATCTCACTGTATGGCAGGGGGGGGAGAGAGAGAGAGAGAGAGAGAGAGAGAGAAGCTAGGAGGTGGTCTTATGGTGATTTTAGTGTCAAGATGTGAAAAATATTACTGTATGTGGAAGATAGTCTTTGTCTGTTTTATCACTGATGGGGTTTTCGTTCCAAATGTTTGTGAATAGAATATTCCTTCCACAATGGTCAATTAAATTTTTTTTTTTTAAACAGATCAGTCATGATGTAGACACTGTTGAGCAAGAGTCTCTCTCTCTCTCTCTTTCTCACTCTCTCTCTACCTCCCCATCAACCTATTTGGTATGTTACTCTCAGAATATTATAAATAATTTTTTTTTTTTTTTTTTTTTTACAATATGTTCAGTATCCATTTTATACAGACGATTGCACACAGTTTAGTATTTTCATTTATTTATTCTTTGTTAGATTATGGCATATAGACTGTTTCTATATTATTTTTGTATGTTTTTTTTCTTATTCAGTCCTGATGAAGGACTGAAATTCAGGCTGAAACATTGGCTAAAATAAAAACTTTTTTGATAACTAATTAATTTTTAATTCTTTAACTACCAAGACCAAATTCCTGATAATCCTCTCTTCATAAGATTTCATTAAAATAAATTTACCTCCTAATATTAATTTGATGGCAGCTCACTTTATAAATTTTTTTTTAAAATTTAAACAAAAAATTTTTAAAACTTTCTTAAACAAAACTAGATATTAAAGTCATTCCTTATAATATGTTCAATATATTTATTTTAAAAAAGTAATAGATGGAAAAATAAACATGAAAGTAAAAAGTTTTATTTCTTAAAATTAGTATATAAAATACTTAATAAGGAAGCTATTTACTAATGAATTACACAGGTTGGGCTAACATAACCCCCTCCCCCTCCCATTTCTCTCCTTCCAGTTGGCCTGGAGCTAGCCTTAGGGACACTGACTTTTGCCTCCATTGTCTTTAATGGCTTTTCTTTTATTGTAAACATATTAATTTATACCCCCCTTTATTTGTGATCCACTTATATTTCTCATTTATCCTCAACAAGAGCAAGTACTCGGAGAGATTCATGAGCTAAGAGGATGTTATTTTGAATCAGAATGCTTAGCTTTGAGCAATAAATCATAAAATTTAAATTTAAAAAAATTCTATTCTTGCCAATAACTTAAAATTACTTCACCCAAAAATGTTTTACCAAGGCAGTTTAAAAAAAAATAGTTTTACAAGAATGCACCAAAATTGAAATTACTCTTTAAAAATCTATCTCTTTTCTTCAGGGAATTCCTGAGCATTAAGAATGGGATCTTAGATTTGAAGAACATATCAATAAAAAAATTGCACAAAGTTTGGTATTGCAACTTAAAAAATTTTATTCACATTAATCTTCTATTATCCTAGCTAATACATTTATGATAAAACTTTTTGATAAAACACTAAAGAAAATTTAAGAAAAAATAAACATCATAAATAAAAATCACTCACCAGGCAAAAGAAAATTGAAAATTATGTAAAATTCTTCCTCAAATATCCACCAACAAGAATCAAATGTTGTATCATACCAATAATGAGGCTCTTTAAAGTTGATGAAACAAACTTCCCAAAGGCCTAAAATAAAATTGACTGTAAGCTTTACAAAGTACATTATGTCAAAAATATTTACTGCAGGAACTGCTAAAACTAAATAAATTCCTAAGAAACATAATTTCTAAATAATACTATTTAAAATTTGAAATAACTCTTTTTTCTGAATTTAACTAATATTAAATGAATAATAGATAATTGAATATTAGTTTTAAAGATTCATGCAGTTTGAGAAATAATAGGACATAAATTTTATTGTCCTTTATTTCAGCAGATTTCCCTGCTGAGTGTAAGCCAAAAATCGGCTTTTAAGAATAAAATAATACCCAATAATAGTAATATTAAAATAATGCAAATTGGCTAGAGCCCAAACCATCAATTGCTTAATTTTGCTGTATAATTAGCATATGTTGTATATGTTTTATACCAAAGAGATATTTTCAAGAATATAACAGAAGAGTTTAGTCTGGGCTCAAAACTAACTAATAAAGTAAAAATTCTTTAACTAAATTTTTTTTTTGCTCAACCTTTCTTTTTATATTTAAATATGATATGTAAATAAGCCATCACTCTTAATTTTTTAATTTTGCTATGTAATTCTTAAAACATTTCTTTCACAATTTTTGTCGACATATATTGGTTAAGCCGAGTAATGGGTTTCTTTATTAAGATGAAATAATAAAATGTTTAGTCTCCACATTAATTTATTTACTGCTCAAAAATTTTGGGAGCCAGAATGGATGGACCATTCTTGTAAGCTCTTCAATATTGTAGTTACCTCCATGTAAGTAAAAATTGATGCTTTTAATTACAACACAAACGATTTTTTCGATTAAAAAAAATTTTTTTTTTTACTTCTATGTCATTAAATTACAATCAAAAATTTTCATTAATGTCTACTCTTATGTAATGATAACCTTTGAAAAATAGGCTTAATTATTAACAATTGAAGTAAGACAAAATTGGAGAGAGCATTACAGTAACTAGAAACGATGAAAACATATGATAATAATATTATAAATCTGGATGAATCATCACATTCTTCCCTCCTTTTAAAATTTCAGTTCATAGTCATTCAAATAGAAAGGTGTTCGGTGCTCTCTTGTAGAGTGACGAAGAGAACTTTCCTGAGGCTGAGGATCCCTGTGTACTGTATTACGTGTACCTTGATTTACTTGGGGCTGTAAGGCTCTTGCAGGTTCGGGCTCTTGTTGCCCAGTTATCTCTGGCTCTAGCCCACATTCCTCTGGTTCAGGCTCAGTCATCGTCCCACCTTGAGGCGCTAGAAGTTTCAACAACACTGTAGACTCTCGCCAATCTTCGAGGCGTACCCTGGCATCCTGGGGGTTGACGTCCAGGATGTCGACTTCCTCAACCAATGGATCATATTTACTACTTCGAACTTGTACTTTCATTAGCGCTTTCTTTGAAGGCGAAAGCCAAGTAGGGAGTGAAATACCACTAGATGATTACCTGTTGTGTCAGAACATCCTCTTATGGGGCGTCTCGTTGGTTGCGGTACACAACAGGGATCGAATCGAGTGGAGAGCATCAGGAAGCTCGGATTCCCAATCCGATGGATCCAACTTTTTCTGTTTGAGAGCAAGAGATACGGTGCGCCAAATCGTGCCATTTTCCCATTCAATTTGGCCGTTCCCTGTTGGGTTATAGGGTGCTGACATGGACGTGGCTACCCCTCGGTTGTGAAGGAATTCTTGTAGCTCCTTCAATGCAAATGAAGTCCCTCGGTCTGTCTGCACATAAGAAGGTAGGCCAAACGTGGTGAATAAGTCAAAAAGGGAGTTAATTACTGTTGACGAGTTCATGTTCGGACATAGGTAGGCAAATGGAACTCTGGAGTACTCGTCGACGATTGTTAAGAGGTATTTATTTCTTGATTTTGACGGAAGAGGTCCCTTGAAGTCCATACTGATTCTCTCAAACGGATGCATTGCCTTTATAAGAGTTGACTTTACATTTTTGTAAAATTGAGGTATAACGATGTTGCAGGATGGGCAGGATGCAGTCATCTTTTTGACATCCTCGACTGAATAGGGTAAATTACGAGACCTTATCCAATGGGTCATTCTGGTTACCCCAGGTTGGCATAAGTCACAGTAAAGGGCGTATTGTTTGTCAATTTGGGTAGCGTTACATACCCTAGAGAATGTATCCGCTACTTGGTTATGTTTTCCCGGCCTGAAAATTCAATTTTACTATGTAACTCTTAAAATCTTCCTTTTATGAACATAAAAAACTACAATGAGTTTTAGCGCTGATAACCAAGTCGTTGAGCGCTTATTTAAATAAACTACAATGAGTAACATTACTCTAAATTTAATATTATGTCAACAGCATTGAAAAACTGTTTTAAATAACACTTGTCACTTCAGGTAAACTCCACTCTTTACATGTGTGGGTTTCCTCAATAACTAACATTAATGAAAGATCCTTGAGCCACATAAATATCTGAAAATGGAGAAAGATCCATTCATTTTATGAGAGATACAAAGAGCCTTATTTATAAAATCAATAATTTTTTTAAATTTACAATAATTGAATTATTGGAATGTATACCAGTGGGTGTTATAAATATCCTTAAAAGTAGGCGGACCTAAATGAGAAAAATTAAAAAAAAATTTAATAACGTGATAATGATTGTTGTTTTATTTTTAGCTGAAATACTAGTACAGTGTTTATCAAGGAAAGTTTAAATATTTTTGCACTTGAGTTTTGATTGATGAATCTCTTAAGTTTCCACTTCCATGATTTAAACATAGCTAAATGAAATAATAATATTAGGGAGGAAAGATTTATATAAAATTCATAAATTTGAAAATATTGACCATATTTTTTTATTCCCTTTTTATAATCCAGTAAGCTGAGGACTACATGAAATAACATTATGAGAAATAAAATTTTCCTGGGGAAAATTAGAAGAACACAATGCATAGGTTAACATTGCAAGAAAATGTATAAATTATTAGAGACTAGAGAAGGCACTATAATTGAATACATGTTTATTTTAGGCTATGGAATAGCAATAACCTCCCAAGTATCATTAGTGCCATAGTATACTTAGCACCTTTGTTTTTGTTTGTCTTACTAAGCTTCTAACAAAAAAACCAGAGTATCCTCAACTTACATATAACTAAAACATGAAGAAACCTAAGAGACTATAACCTATCCTTGGAGCTCCATAAATGCTCTATTTCATGTCATTTTTTCACATTCCCAAATAAAATGTAATACTTCTAAATATAGAGAATTCAATTAAAACATAATACTATTCATTGATACATATTTGCTCCACTAGCATATTATAAATTGTTGAGTCATTTCATTAGAGGCTCAATTACTAATTATATGATAGAAAAGTAACACAAGATAAATTAAACTAATAACAAGTGATTAAGTACTTGCCACAATGTAGACAATTTCAGAAGTTACTAATGTATCATAAGAGTAAGAAATAATGTAAACCCTTAAAGAATTAAAAGAGGGTGCTTGATTAGTTGGAAGTTTAAATTTCAGACATGTAAGTTTAGATTACTTAAACCTAAATAATTTTTAAGTATCTAACACATATTTATAAACATATACATATTTAAAAATATAAAAAATTCAAAAGTAAGCAAAGTATTTAATTTTTATGTCAAAACTTACCAATACGTTGAAATTTGGGATCTTTTAGTTCATTATCAGACATCAACCAATTTGGAGTAGAAAATGCTAACAGCACAAAAAGAAAAGACAATACAGCAATACCAGTAGAAATTAATCCTGATCTTGATTTACCCATTATTACTGAATTTTAAGAACTGTAACCTTATTAATTGCTGGATAACGTAAACAAAACATACACACCCCTAACTACAGTGTTAGCGCTTCAGCTTTATATTATTTTCAGTGTAAAATCAAAACTAAAGGAACATTAAACTTACAATATAAGTTTAATTTAGTGTAAGATGCAAAAGTTTTAAACTTTTATAAGAAACATTTAAACTTTTATAAGAGACGTTGGCGAAAATAAAAATAAAACTTTTTGTTTACAAATCAGTTTTTAATTATTCAGCTATCAATCCCTGACAAAACTCTCCACATAAAGTTCGACCGGCAACTATTTACCTACAAATTGATTTTTAGAATTTTAGAAAATTTAAAATGCGATGCGTAGAATGGACGGGGGGGGGGGAATTTGGAAAAGGTGCAAGTCTCAGGTGACAGATCTGAAAATCCCACTCAAATCCTGACAGCTTAAGTGTTATGACCATGAACCAGAGAACCAAAGAGAATTCTAAAAGCACTACTTCCTAGGAGAAGACCTGTAGGAAATCTCAGAATTTCCTGGAGGACTGTAAGGAAAAAGGGCAAAACTTTACAGTAGATGATGCAGCCCTAGTCGTCCCAAGACTACATACACACTTCTCTTGCATTGAAGCTTTCATTCAATTTTTTAAATCCCTTGATTTCAATAACTAATCCTTGCAATTTTGAATAGAAGACAAGAGGTCTTAGGAAAATCTATGACGCAGTTCTGGCAACTGAGCGACATTCTCTAACGAAAATTGGAAGCCCACAACTATTTTTTTCAATGAGACTGGCTGCTACTCTCCAAGTTTGTTAAAAATAGCTATCTGCCTAGATAAAAATAGCTAGTCGCCAAGATCATTACTATTTCTTCTCTTTTAGGTATATGAAGCTATTACTTTCCAGCTTAATTAACTTAGTTTATTTCGAGGATATCTACATCCAGTTATGACACTCTCGGATCCAAGAATAGAATTCTTGTCCTCTAATTCCTAAGACCTTATTAGCGTCAGGTGGTTTCAGAAAACACTGTCCAAATCCAAGGCAGATAAGTCGACTTTGAATGGAGTATACTGACACGAAGTTGATTAGTTCAACGATAGAGATCTCATATCCTCAAGATTACTCCTTTCCGTATGTCCTCTAAAGGGGAAAGGGTTGCCAGTAATATACCTGACGGCGCTAGGAACTTGCCACCCTTCACAGGACGTGCCATGTTACCATGCAGGGCGATGATCTGTCTGCTGGGATTTGTCCTGTTTAGCTCAGAGATGATCCAGGTTCCCTTCATGCTCAGGGTCATCATAACTCCAACAACCTATTAAGAAATAGACTTAAAGATATATAAGAAATGCAAGGGAATAGATTTTTTTTTCTTATTTTAATACTGATTTTAGTTGTGGTATTTAATTCCACGTTAATTTTATACAAGAAATGCAAGGGAATAGAATAAAAAAATCTTACTACCTCAGCTGGGACTTTTATTCTATTCCCTTGAATTTCTTGTATAAAATTAACGTGGGGTTAAATACCACAACTAAAATTAGTATTTAAAATAAGACCTTAAGATAGTATTTGTAAACAATTATTTGAATGTTCTGCTTCCAGTTCCGTTCCGTTCAAACGCACGCAAGCATACAAAAAAAGAAAAAAAAAAATCTTCCCACATAACCAATCTTATATCCAACCGACTATATAACAAAAAAGTTATCAAACCGAATCCAATACTATACACTTAATATATATTATCCTCTTATTGCTGAGCGTTTTCAAAATCAATGATTCCATCTTCGGAGCTCAGTCAACTTCTAATGAGTGCCCTGCCCTGCCTTGGTAGCACTAACTGCACTCATTATATGGTGACAGCTCCGAAGATGGAATCATTGATTCTGAAAGTGCTCAGGAATTAGAGCAAAATATGTATTAAGTGCAAGGTATTGTATATTGTTTGATAACCCTAATTATATTAGACTTCGCTACCAGCGCAAATAAAATAGAAAGGCTTGTACATACATACATACACACATATATATATATATATATATATATANCTTCATAAAGTAGATCATGCCCGCTCCCATTTCTATATTAATTATTTGGACTTCTCCCATTTGAAAAATTCCATCCAGACATTCGAATCGCTACCAAAAACTACATTGTAGGTGTTAAATTTAAATGAAATTTTATATTTTTGATATATGAGAATTTAAAAAAAAATGTTACTGGCATAAGAACAACCTCATAAGTTTCATTTTTTCTCCGGTATTGATTAGGAGAAAGGGAATTACGAATTACACGGTAAGGAAAACGAATTCCCTCCATAAGTACTAGTTTGATGGTTTTACCGATTGGGGCTTCCCTACCAGGAAATCCTTCACATTCCTCAGATCTGGCAATCAAACCTGATAACAATAAGCCATAAGAGGATGTCCTTAGTTATGTAAGAGTCTATGCTGACTGAAGTTAGTGTAAGATATATAAATGAAATTAAATCGTTTGCAAGACCATAAAATGGGAGTAGGACAGTATATGATCAGGCGTAAGATACTATCAGCTCCTAGATTATACATTATCTGTAGGGTATAATAAAACCAGCATATAATTTCTTTCAGGGTGATCTATTCAATAAAAATTAGTTGCTCCTGAGGACATTTTTTATGTTGGACCAGTATAAAATGTCTTGCACCTTAAGAAATACATTAAATATTTTTCTTAAGTTTTATTAATGTGTAAGTTTAATAAACAATATAATTTTCTATTCATTATTAATGTATACTTTAAAAAAAGTTAATATATAATTACATTTGTGTTGTTTAGTTAACACATACAAATTTAACATGTTTAAATTAGTAACAAAATTTTAAAGGTAACTGGTTCACTTTATAATTAATATCTAAATTTTATCGGATAAAGTGTTTAAAATTTTGCAGTAGCAAATAAATATGATTAAACTAGGCAATAAAGGATCCGTTCGGGTCACGCAAACCTAAAGGTGCAAGTTCAAATCCCGCCCAAGGCAAGCTTTCATATAAATAAAGCTTATTCTGAACCATAGAGGTTTAGATTGGGGTGGCAACCTGTAGATAGCCCCTCCCTCCATACCATATAGTTGTAAACAGGAGGATTTGTGAATGGAAGATATTAACGATTTTTTAAATTTGGTTTCCTTTAAATCCTACCCTCTCTCGACGGATAAAAGCCATGCAGAATAAAATTAAAGGATTGTTGGGTAAGTTTGCCTCAAAAATAATTTCGGATCTCCAGTTTACAAAGAGTGCCCCACCCAATCAGAACATAAATATTAGAGAATTCCGCTCTTATTATGTTTTATATATTTTGTCACAATTTCAACAGTTTTTAAAATATTAAAAGCTTTTAAATTTAGTTCTCTAAATTTCTCTTTTCCTTGACTGATTTCGGTCATTAACAAACTCATCCACCGTTTTCAAAAATGAAAATTTAATACCGAATTCTATTTCTGTATTAAAAACGGCGGATGCTAAATATCAATCAATTACATATAANGTATAATATATATATATTTAGCGCGATTGGCTTAATTTCCTTGTGGGAAATCTGTTAAAATTTGCTAAATAGTTTAAATTGTCATTATATCAATTATCAGCAACTGAGAAATTTATTCAGTTTACATGGAGAAATCCTGTCTTACTTGTTTCATCATTTTATAGGTCAACCTTTTCCTGTTAACCCTTATTCTCCCTCCCTCTCCACCCAAGTCAGTTACGTCATTTATAGGAGATTGCCAGTATTGTATTACAAGTACTTTCTTTTACCTTTGCGTTATTAATATTTGATATATTTAAAATATTTAATTTAATTCTAAAAATTTTCAAAATAATATTTGTTCTTTTAACAAAATATAAATTAGATTTTTAAGAATTATCGATACCAAAATATAAAGTTCTCTTTGATATCGATGTTATATCAGTATTATCACTGCTTTCCTTCGAAATTGGTCAGTGAAGTAAGAACTTCGTAAATGAGCTGGTTGTGGAGCAATAAGTTACTTTCCTTAGCTCCAAAATTTAGATATTCTATGGCAACATTCTCCCCTGTGACACATGTCATTTTTGACTTAGATGGCACAATCCTTGGTAAATCATATTTCACAATAAACTTATTTTTGAATAGATAATTTTATTTTTTATTTTTCTACTTACATTTCCAGATACTGAAACCTTATATACTGAAACTTATACGAGTGTACTTAATGGTTATGGTAAACAGTATAATGATGAACTTAGGCTGGAGATAACTGGGAAAGTAGAGAAAGAAACTACTCGAATTTTGCATGAACGTTTAGGTTTACAATTACCTCTTGAAGAATTTAACAAAAAAATATGTGAAGAGCAGATGAAAATTCTCTCTAAAGCTAAATTAAAGCCAGGTGAGGTATCAGTTGCATAACTTTTCTAATTTGTCTGAATTTTAGTCTTAAACTTTGCAATGTGCTTTTAGGGGCTGATAGATTGATTAGGCATTTGTGCAGTAATGATATACCTTTAGCTATAGCTACAAGCAGTAGTGCAGAAAAGTGTAAAGTGAAATTAACTAATCATGAGGATCTTTTTAAATGCTTCCATCATATGGTGACAGGAAGTTCTGATTCTGAGGTTGTGAATGGAAAACCTGCTCCAGATATTTTCTTAGTCTGTGCTCGTAGGTTTCCATGTCCACCTCCCCCTGAAAAGGTAAATTGCTATTATTTTAATAAATAATTATTGCCTTATTTACATTAATTATCTTCAATCAAATTGTAGTTATAATATATTGTGCTAAAAGCTTTTATTATCTTTAATTTATGCCTTTCATACTGTAGAAATTACTTTTCTTAAGAATTAAATTTAGTCCTTGAAAACCTAAAATCAAGTAGGCCTCTGCTTTTTTTTCTCTTTTATATCAAATAACAAGAGTAGTAAAGTGAATTTGATACTAAAAATAAGCATTTGAAACTAAGAATCATCTTGCTACTTGTAATTTTAAAGATTTGCCAGATCTAGGAGTTAAAAAAGAAGTTGAGAAAATTTATTAAGGTTAATTTTTAAATTCAGGTCGGAAATGATTTCTCTAAGCATTGTTTTTCATCATTAAAATTGTGCTGAGAAACTAAGGTGGCTGCAAGGATCTTTCATTATATTTTTTTAAAGGTTCCTGCTTTGAGATTTGCTCTGCACCCCAAAATCATGAATAATTGAATATGACCCTATGGTTTCTGGTCCATAACCAGTCTCTGTCATATGTAGTTATTAATCATTAATAGATTATGAAACAAAACATTCGTCTAAACTAAAGTTATAGCTGTGATGAGGAGGAGTGATATTAGCACTTTAGGTACTATTGATATTTGTACTTACAGGAGCCATTTCTCATTGAGTGCAGGTCGCTTTAATTTTTTCTAAATAATTTTCAAATTCTCTCTTGCTTCAAACAAGAAGGAAAGCTGAAATTTCTGCTTTGTAATTAGTTCATGAGATTAGCACTATATTTCCTTAACTGGGTGTTCAATAAAAAAGAAAACCAGAAAAAGTGTCAATAGAAAAATTGCATTTATTCATTATCATTGAATTAGTAATTTTATTTTATATCTACTCTCAACATTTGATTAAAGATTTTATGCTATAGGGGCTATAATATTTAGTGAAACACAGTAAAATTTAAGACTAACATTTCCTGACAATTATAGGTTTCAGAAATTATATAATAAAAGTAAACCATTAGGATGGGTTGTACCTAAATCCCATAATTTAAAAATAATGCTTGAGGAACCAATATATTTTATTTTGTTGTGGCTTCATAATGCAATTTAAAAAATGCAATAATAATAATCTAAATCAGACTAATTAGGGTATAAGTTGACAAGCAACATTAATTTTAATTTAATTTATTGTAGCCCCCTCCTTTCATCTTCTTCTTTTTCTTTGTTCCCGAATTTAATTGTTTTTCTTATTTCAGTTGTTATTTATACTTAGTTTACTCTATCCCTGTTGTTTTTGTATGTGCATGTAAGCCTGAATAGGCTCATAGCAATTAAAAGAGTTTCCATTTTAAATTATTTATTTAAGTATGATGAAACTTATATTAATAGCTAAATTTTAAACATTCTAGTTAGAGTATTATTTGCAGTTTTACCAAAACTCATATTTCCAGAACTTGTATCATTAACTTCTCTTGTTATATACTTAAGGAACTTTTTACAAAAATGTATCAGTATAGAAGCCCTTTTTGAACTTTTCTTTTATAACTTATACTGTAAAGGTCGTGTGAAACAGTTAAACAGGAACTTTTTCAAAAAGTCAATAACTGTTTCAGACTCTGGTTTAATGTAGAGTATTATGCAAATAAATGGAATAGAGGACAATGATATTGTGATATAATTACTTACTATATTTATAAGAAGTACATAATTCCTCCAGAGTAATAAAAACATAGAAAGGCTCAAACCGCAAAGGAATATTTTTTTATGACTTCAATATCATTTAGAAATATATTAGCCTTCAATAATTTAACGAATTTCTTTACCTACATTCTTTAAATCCAAAAATCAATCATCAACTTCTTTATTTTTTTTTCCTCTTTCTAAAATAAAGACAGGTCAATTTTATTTTACCTATAAACATTTTTCAATATGGTTCAATTTCAGCAACTTTAAATTTCACTAAAATTTTTTTTTTTTTTTTTTTTTTTTTTCAGTGCCTGGTGTTTGAAGATGCATATAATGGAGTTCTGGGTGGAAAAGCAGCAGGAATGCAGGTGGTAATGATTCCAGAAGACTATGTCCCTAAAGAAATGACAAAAGTTGCTGACCTTACCATAAGATCACTTGAGGATTTCAAACCAGAAGATTTTGGCCTCCCCCCATATCCTAAATAATGCCTAATTTTTTTTCAAAGACATTATTTTCATTAGTCCCGATTATTCAACTCCAGGGGAAAAATTGTTTTACTTGCCCTGAGTCCTAAAACAATGGCCATTCTCATCATTTTCAGTCACTCAAACCAAACCTTGTGGGCTCATATATGTGCACTAAGGTCGATTTTAGGGATGGTCTTTTACTGTCATCTTTCCATCTGATGTGTTTTAAAATTTTTGGGAATAAATGAAGAGTAAGAGAAGATTTCTGGAGTGAATTAGAATTTTATTTTTTGTTACTTTGATATCAGTGGTTGTTTTTATCTTCATATATGAAAGTCCCCATGTCTCTCATATTTAATTTTGCTTACATAAGCTATATTGCTAGAAATGGGAATAACACTTGTTATAAATGTTTGATAACTGGTGCTTATATTGGTATATAATTTTAGTTAAAACAAGTTTTAATAGTTTTTAAATTTCTATTATTCAATGTGTTTTTAAATTATGAACATTAATTCCTTTTGGCAGAGGTACAGTTATTTTGTGAACTGTTTTTATTTAATTAAACATATATACACATATGTATGTGTATTTGTATCTGTTTCTATACTAAGAATAAATTAATAACTGTATACTAGGAATCAATTAATGTTGCTGAATCCTAGTTCCTTCTAATTGAGTTTTTTTGGGGGTATTTTATAATTATTATAGAATATATATATTTTAGGTAGAATAGTAGTTCAGGTGAGTTACCTAATTCATCTTCTACAAATTTGCTTTTTGTTTCGTATAAGGAACTTAGGTTATGTAAGTTGTTAAATTACTGTAGGTGATATAAAATTTTCAAAAGCATAGTGAAAGCATCTAATAAATAGTTCCTCTAAAGTTTATAATTTGTAAATAAATTGTTTTTCTCTTTTCAAAATTTTTGATTTATAATTCTCTAGTTATATAGATATGTTGTTTTCTTAATGGATAAGTTAATTTTAATTTTAATTAGAATAAGTATTGTCTTGATTTAGAGTAAAACTTAAATCATAGTAAATTTCTTCTATAAACTAAAACTTTGTGCTATTTGCTTGTCCTTAATAAAATACTTCTGAATTTGTTGTGTTTATTGCAGTAAATTATCTTTTAAACTAGAAATTAACATTACTGTATTAGCTACAGGATCAATATTTATTTATATTTTATTTATTTTGAAATATTGCTAGTTCCAAAAAATGACTTAAAATTAGCGAATTTTAAGTCATTTTTTTTAACAACAAACTTGTTGTTATGGTTTTATTATGACTCAACATTTTCTTAAAATGCCTAGCTTATAAAAAAATTTGTGATTGTTCTTAAAAATTAAGAAGTTAATTGAAATACTTCTGATATTTTAAGGTTTATGTTTTGATTGTTTTTGAATTAAATTGTATAATGTTAAGCAAAATGGCTGAATATGGTAGATCTTTGAATTCAAATTTTAATTGTTTAATTCTCATCATGCATATTCTATCCATGCTCTTGTTAAATTTTTAGTTTTGGCAAAATTATTTTAGGCTGTCATAAATTATTTTTCTTCTTTTGCAATATCCTACCTTTCACTAGCACTGCCCATTTTAAATATTTGGAATTCTCACTAATAACTTATCAATAATAGTTTCTAATGGAGCTATATTTGTTTTTGAAGCTATCTTTTAGAAATAGAAATAGCCGAGATATTCTAGGTAGACTACAATAACATAGCTCTGCTTTTGAATAAAAATATTCTTTAAAATCATTCGTGATTTAAAAAAAAGTTGGTCACTCGCTTTAAAAAATTAGTGATGTTCTTTGTTTTATTAAATTTAAACTTTCAGTTTTAAAGAAAAATATATTGAATATTTATTTTAGATATAATAAATATGTCAATTTAATACAATAAACTGAACCTATAATGCAGAAAAATGTTTCTAAAAATACACTCAACAAAAATTTAAAGAAGAATAAAAAGAAATTGCTTTGAAAATAGTCTTCAAAATTTTTTAAAACTAGTTTTTAAATATAATTCATTATTATAGTTTCAATATATTTATTTATCTAATTTTTTATAATTTTGAGATCTGTTTCACTTGTTTTATGAACATTTTTTTAGTTTCCTTTTTTAGAATGTAGATAGAACTTAAAAGGGCTGAATATTATTTGATTTTTCCCCTCCGCCAACTTTTAACTCTAGTCAACAAATTTTATTAATGCCAAAAGAGAATTTTTTCTCTTATTTTCATAAAATATCGTATGTACACTTTCTCTTTTTAAATACACACACACACAGAGACTCAAATATGTATGTATGTGTGTATCATATATATATAATATATATATAGCAAGTATACATAGAAAATGAAACACGCACAGCTGCGATTTATAGTAATCAAGAACAGGTGGGATAGAACAGTCTCTCTCACTTCTCACTGACAAAGAGCGAGAGATCCCCAAAATTTTACTCCTTGTGATTTTTCTTTTTGTTTATGCACTGCAATCTCTATCCCACCTGCTCTTGATTACTATAAATAAATATATATATATATATATATATATATGTATATATATNATTGTTCAAGCACTTCTATAATTTTAACAAAACATTAGCTCTTAATAAATATATTTTTAATATAAAAAATGTAATTAATATCATTAGAATTCTTTTATTGACAAGTTACTATTACTTTGATTCTATAGTTTGAAACCAAAATTAAAGAACTTTTGTAAAGATGAAACTAAATCAAATATGTATGTGAAACCTAGGAGGAAGGATGTAATGATTTTCTAAAAAATCAACATTGTTAAAAACCTTATAATTTAGATTGAGAGAGAAGAAGTATTATATTGTCAATTCAACAAGAATTTAACTCAATCTCTCATTTTCTTAATGTTAATATATAAAAAAATGTGCATTAATATGTTCAGTCCTAAGCAGTTATCATACTTTTTTTGTAAATATTTGCTAATCAATGTTTCTAATATATATGTATGATGCATGTGTATATATGTATATATTTCTGGAGTGAATTAGA
>KZ808119.1:196652-209210 GCA_000696205.2 Oncopeltus fasciatus | reverse complement strand
AGTTTAAGACGAAGTTCTCGTCTTTCTCGTAAGTTAGGCTCTCGCTAGTGAAGAGGGAATTGAGTTAGATATCTAGCTGGTCCTTGTGGTGTAACGGTCAGCATACCAGGCCCGGATAGCAGGAGATCCAGGTTCGATTCCTGGCGAGGACAGATAGATTTTTTTATTCTGTTCCCTCTCATGAATTGTTCACAACAGTAGATATTTCTCACTGTACAAAAGAAACTTACACCAATTATTTATTATATGATTAAATGTATACAATTTGCTGAACAAATTTTCTTTTCTTCCAAGATGGGAGATGGAAGCCAAGATGGCTTCAAAATTTTATTTTTGTTTGAAATCAAAATCATTATTATATGAGAAAAAAATTAATCTGTCAAATTATCTTACAAAATTGTCCTGCTCATGATACTTTTTTTTTCTTTATTATGTTTATTGTGTTAACATAAAATAAAATTTAGTCTCCAGTTTATGAATTTTATATGTAAATATCTAACTTTTGGTTTTAAATCTAACTTTTTTCGTTGAAGAAAAAAAAATGTATACTGCTAAGAATGAGATAAAATTGGTGTGATTCAATTAGTTAGTCTGAATTATATTTCGTGAATATGAAGTTGATGTAAGAAATTATTTTGTTGAATAAATGAAGGATATTTGTAAGTTAAAATTATATAAATTATCATATTATTCTTGAGACTTATAATGATGAAAGAAAAAGTTAATTTGAGTTAAGAGTAAAATTTTGAAGAACCATATTACTGTAAGTCAGTTTGCCCCTATTTATTTTATTTTTTACTGTAAAATAATACTGTAAAACTAGAAATTAAGTACAATTAATCACTCTCATTCAGGTAACTCTATCTCATAAAATCAATATTCTATTTAGAATTTTAATTTTATGAGGTTAGTATACTTTTATTTTGTTAAACTTTTATGAATAACTAAATTTTCCCAAATTTTATTCACTACATTTGTAAGTAGAAGAATCATTGCACGCTTAAAAAATTTTGTTCATCCAAAATTTTAGCCTTGAGAGTTTTATATGAATGAGGGTAAAATTTTATAAGTATTTTATAGGCAACAGTGTTTAAATGTAGAGAAAAAGTGTCCTTCAGTCTTGAATTACGAATTTCTGATCCTCATTTGATTTTATGAAAACATCTGATGAGTTTTTTTAATTTTTTATTTCTTGTTTTCAGTTTTAGGTTTGTGAATTAAAACCACATTAAGCATACTTCATATTGTAAAATTGTATACTGGAAATGATTTTTTTTAAAACTTAAATCTTTATTGTAGGTTATAAGATTTAAAGAAACCTAATGTGTTAATATACGAAAATGGTATGTGATATTTTAGTGAGCAAATATTTTCCTACTATTTGTTTAGACTATGCATTAACATTATGTCAGTATTTTCAACTACTTGGCAGTACTCTTATTTTTAATCAATATTAGTACTTACATATTATGGCTTTTTTTGTGTTTGTTATTCCCACTAAATAAATATTCATCACTTAGTAAATGATATTTTAGTTTAATGATTGCAAAGGAGAGGGTTTTTTTTACTGCTTTTAACTCTAGGTTTACGGACAACTGACAATGAAGGGAGAGATTAGGATATAAAATACATAATAGGAGAACAATAGAGGAGACTTCGAGAAAAGGTGTAGCAGAGAAGCTAATTAGATCACATTTTACATACAACACTTAATTATAGTCTATATATTGTCTATAGCTTATAAAAAAATGTATTGCTTCCTTCCTAGGCTTCCTATGAAATCTCACTCTTTCTCTCTCTCTCTCTCTCTCTCTCTCTCTCTCTCTCTCTCTCTGTGCTTTAGTTTTATTGAAATTAATATTGCAAGACCTATTAATATTATAAAAAAGATGAATTTTAATCCTGACTGCTCAATAACTGTTTAAAAAACCTATAATTTTTTTTAAAGGCTTTCCTCTGATGTACCCTATTGTAGACCAAATTGGGATACTCTTTATATAAAAGAATAAATGAGTTATAATGCATGTTCTTGTTTTCTGAACAACTTCAATATATTTCAGTTGAATTTAATGGATTTGAAAGAAACAAATATACTTGAATGATCAATTTAGTTTTTAGATATTAACTAGCAGCTCAACAGTCAAAATGTGTTGGATATGGATGCATTTTTTCCTCTACTTACAACACTTTTAAAATATTTGATTTTAGATGGGGCCCAAGAATTCATGAAGCTATGAAATGGAACATACTTAATTTCTAATAAATTTTTTTTAATTAAAAAAATTATAATANATATATTTAAATTTATAGCATGTCAATTTTAAGATCATTAATATTTAATAATATCATTAATAATTTATAGCTAGATTATAATTGCTCATAACTGATTGTCCTCTTGTTTGTAGCTGGTTTATCATTAAAACTGCATAAAAACAAAATAACATATAGGAAAAATCTAAAGAAAAGTTAGAATTTTGCCCCACATATGTTTTTCTGTAAATAACCGAAAAGAAACTGTATTTCAGTAGGTTATATTTATATTGTTCAAGTCAAGTATTTAAACATATGAAACATTTCATTCAATGCACTCAGATGAAATTCTGCTTATTTAGCATTTTCAAAAAATGAATGAATCTGTCTGAGTTTTAACATTATACTTTATAGTATATGTTTCTAGTAGAAAGTGGTTTAAAAAAATGAATAACTACGCCTAGTAGCTCTATATGATTAGTAAAGCATCGAGTTGAAAATGATTGGTTCAAAATGTTTTAAATAATTATAAAGATTTAAAAATAAATCACTTAATATTTAAAAGACATTTTATTGTGTTGAATGCAGAATAACGAGCTACTAAATGCTTTCAGGGTCAATCTCATCTTTTATATTAATTTAACTTCCTTAAGACTGCTCTTGAGCACAAAGAGTTTTTATATTTATTCATTTTTATATGATTTTATCTGTAAAATATATAAAATAGTCAAATGGGGAGTTTTTTTGACTGTAGATATTATTATCAGATTTTTTTTGTTGGGGTTCGGTTAAGGTAGATCCAAAGGGATACAGTCATGAAAATTGGATCTTAGAGACACAACATCCCCTCTCGCCTTCATGATAGCCCTGAAGATGGCTACAATGTAAGCCAAAACGGTATATAATTTAAAAAATAAACATTTTTTAAATTTGTATTTTTTGGAACTACCTTGACTGAACCCCAACAAAAAAATCTAATTTATGAAATAGTTTTTATTAATTTTTTTATTAATACAAATATTTTAGCAAGTCATGCAAGTTAATGAGAACAGTTTTCATGTACAAAATTTTCTATTATTCAATATGAAAACAACAACCTTTTGTTAACATTAATAGCCTACTGATGATCTCATTTTAACGATATATTAGTGAGATCAAGTTATTTTTTTCCTGAATTCTTTAAAAAATTCCAGTTTTATATCAATAACAGTTTCTCATCAAATTTAATTTATGTTAACTGTGATTTTTCATTCTGTTGTTTTTTTTACCTTATATAATGTGTATTTTTTTAATATCTATTTTATTTTTTATGTTACAAAAGTTATCATTATTATTATAATTACCTTTGCTCATATTAAAATAACTGCTCAATGTTTGTAGGTTACTATTATAGCAATGAAACCCTATTTCATTGTTTTACTTAATAATAAATTATTGATTGAGCAAATAATTTTTCTTTTTAATTATTTCCTCCCATTTTGAATTTGTATGTGGATTTTGGTAACACCTATCTTTTCACTGCTAAAATCAGCCAATAGTCTGACCATTTTCGTATCAATCCCAAATATATATATGCACTGACATATATTTTGTTCATTTTTCCTAAGTGAATTTTATATACAATCTCTGTTTGTTTGGACCGCCGTGGTTCTCGGGGAAGAGGCAAACACCTTTTGCCAGCATTTCCTAAACAGATAAAACTATATATAGTGGTTCTGTGTTAGGTCTGAATATTTCTTTAAATGCTCATTAGCCCCGAAAATAGAAGCAAAAAACATCGGAAGTAAGTTATTGAAGGATAAAACTCAGAGGGCTAGGTGGTCTATTTTTTGCTCAGCTTGCAGCATTTGCAAGCTCACTTCTTTGACCCACTCATCTTCAGACAAAATTTTATTTATTTCATTGTTGAATTTTTAAAAATTTTTGAGATGATTATTTAAAAAAATTTTAATTAGTGTTGTTGAATTATTTTTAAATTTTCAAGACAATTATATTAATTAGAATCAGAATGTAATATCTTCTCCTTCAAAAACATTATTGTTTGGCACTGAAATAATCATTAATTTCTTCTGTTATGTTTGTAAAGGGTTTTTTCCTATTACCTAACTACTTTTCATTCATGAGAATGAATTTTAGTCGGGTTCTTTTGAATTTGAGCCCTTCTTAATCTATATTATCTATTGAAGATTAATTTATGTATGGTATCTATTAATAAATTAATGATTATTAAAATAGTTTAACACAGAAAATATTAACATACAGCACTGAAATTGTGCACCGAAATATTAAAATATTCTCATTAAGGTTCTGAATATTTTTCTTTGTAAAATTGGTTTAATGTTATTGTTTTAAAATGAATCATTGTTATTATTACAAATTTTATAATTCAAAGGCTTATTAAGATCTATTCTTTTCATTTAGAAAAGATCATGGTAATAAACCTTTAACTTTTAATTGTAATTGAGCAAATGTTTTGATTTTATTTTTTTAATAAAAAAACAATTCTTTTTATACTCTGTATTTTCTTTTTATCCTTATACTTTTTGAGTTAAATATATTTATATTATCTTTTGTAGTTCTTAAGTAGTTATATTTCATAAGAATAATTTGTAATTAAGAGGAGTCCATCAAATTAAATGTTGATTTTGTGACTAAAGGAAGTTTCCTTCCTGTGTTAAAAATCCATATAACTTTCCATGTTGTTCATTTTTAAACAGTTGTCCAAAATTTTCATCTATATTATTTAAAAAAAAAAAAGAAAGAAGATTGTATGATACATTTCAGAAATTAAGATTTAAGATTTATTGGTTGAGTAACGCCATTTTGTTTAAAAAAACTAAAAATGGAATCTGTTAATTTTTTATTATTTAGACTTCATTTGGTCCACTGCCAAAGCAAACATCACATCTCATAAAATAATAAAATAATCAAGAAATGCAAGGGAGCCAGAAAAAAATCTTACTACCTCCGCCGGGACTCGAACCCAGGTCTCCTGCTTTCCGGGCAAGCTATCCACTACACCACTGAGGCAGGCTAGATCTAGCTATCAATATGTCATTGGGCAGGCTATTGTTTCTATACAACAAAAGCTTGCATATCAGAGGATTAAAATCTGTTTTATTTGTCACCAGGTTTAGGTATCCCAAACAAATCCCCCCTTGACTAACTTAGTGACCCTTAAAGATACTTTTTTTTTGGCATGCAGGAAGAATTTTAATTACTGTTGTGTTTAAAATTTTACTTGCTTTTAAAATTGCTTTAGACTTTTTAACCTAATTTTTAAATATAAATAAATAAATATTAACAAAATAATTAAATTGCTACTAAGTTTATGTTTATATTATTTTGTACTCATTGCTGTTTAATATACTTCTTTATTTTGACGCTCTTAAAATCAGTTTGAATTAATTTGCCACTGTTTATCTCAATCTGGAGTATATACTTTTCTGAGGTCAAGCTTTTTCAGCCCATGATGTATTAGATTTGTACAATTGACTCTATTTGTAAATACTTTGTTGTTCTACAAAATAAAGTTTCTTTAGCATGTACCTTACTTTATTTTTTAATCCCCAAGGGAAAAAAGATAATAAATAATCTATCAACAGCAGAGCAAAGGTAGATTGGAAGCAAAAATTCCCTGATGTAAATTGGACCACCAGTTGATTAATTAATTTGATAAATTATCCACCACAACTCCTCAACAGAAAAAACCTTCCTTCAAACCGAACCTTACATCCTAGACCTAAATCTCCTAATGCCCAAACTTCTAACCTGGTTACTGAATATTTCCCCGGGGTGAAGGTATCAAGACCAAGATATCTCCTTATTATTCAGAACAATCCATCCACCAGTTCCCTACTACCACAAAAACCTGGCATTAGGTACCGAAAAGCACCCACTCTTCAAGATATAGTAAACAGAAAAAACTGTCTTTCAAAACAAATTCATCAAAACAAGGTACTTGGGTTTGTAACAAAAGCAGCTGCTTATCCTGTCCAATTATAAAAACTGGCAACACGTTCTCCAGTACCAACACCCATTTAACATATAAGATCCAATTCTCATCAACAAGCACATCCAGAATTGTGTATACCTGCTTCAATGCAAATTTTGTCATGTTTTTTACGTAGAAAAATGTACTAGAGTTTATATACTATGTAGAGCGTCCTGTTCAGAACCACATTCCCCTCTTCTCTTAGCAAGGGATGCTCAGTCATTTACTGAGTTTTAATCTCAGCAATAAGAACTGAAGGGCTTTGAATCCTCATTAAATCACCTCATCCTGTTGCCAAATCTTGGTATATTTTTAAATACAGTCTTTGGACTCTGTTAATAATAAATCTTGTCTTCATATGATATTTATAAATTTATTTTTTGTATTACTCCTTCAGGTTCTGTGGAGTTTTGACCTCTCACTCTAATAGTGAAACTCAGTCATTTTTCAACAATCAAAGATGTTTATCTTGTTATAGACAATTGGTATGAAATTAAAAATTTTTTTAAAAACTTATTTTACCTATAAATAACAATTTATGATGAAGGGGAGCTGTGAGACTTGTTTAAGAAAAAAAATGAAATTGAGGATATTATTCAGGTATAAGAAAAAAAATACTAATTAAGAATTGTGAAATGTATCTTGTTGCTTTAATAGAAGATTTTCACATTTAATTCTAAAACTTAAAAAAATAAAAAGATAAGTGGAGAATAAGAAATATTCACTAGTACCAAGGTGTTCCATAATTTAAAGAATTTGGTAAGATAATCAAAAAATTAGAACAGATAATAAAACAGAATTTTATTCTAATAGATTCATAAATTAATGAAAAATCAAAAGGTATATCAATCCAGTATGCCTATAGCTATACCAATGTAGAATTGTTCCTGAGAGTGCAGGAATATGACAGCTGAAGTGAGCCAGGAGAAAAATATTGAAATTAAGTTCCCTATGAAGTTGGTGTGAGGCTGCCTTATGAATAGTATTTTAATTATATTAATGACCAACTAAAGCTTTGCGAAAATGAACCAAATGTTTGAGAATTGTAAAGAGGATAAACTGAAGCAATTTGAGAGGAACTAAAATCAATGAAAGAAAATAATATCTGGGATATAGTAGAAGATCTTAAAAGTTGCTATAATATTGAAAGTTAAAGGGTGTTCACTTTAAAATAGGAAAATTTAGAGTTGTAAAAAAAGAGTACTCTTTGTAAGAGATTATAGGCTGAAGAAAAAAATGGATGAAGTATTAACCTCTATGGTGAAGATGACAGCCATTTCTACTCTTCTTTTATGACTGTAAAAGAACCTGGGGATGGTTTAAATACAGTCTTCAACTGACTTTTAGTCTTTCTATAACGAAATTGTTTAAAATGCTGTATTACATATAAATGTGTATGAGAATAACCAATCTGTAATCTTCAACTTTTCTCTGTAGAACTCTCAAGGGACTGGAAGTTAATAAAGAAACTACTCTTGTCTACTAATCAGTTTAAGTGATTGTATGATTAAGTAATATTTTGCCAGGGATAGGATATAAAGGACCCTGTATTGCTCCATATTTATTTTGCAAAGCTAATTATTATTAATAGTTTATGTGGATAACATTATAATTGAATTATAAATTTATAATTGATGATTAAAATCTGAGGTTATAGAAAATTTCAAAATGTGAATTATATCAAATGGAAACTATTTTAAATTTCTTGGTATGAAAATATCTCTAGAATCTAATGGTTTAAATTATCTCAATAAAAATTAATAGAAACATTTTTTTTTTTTTTAATTTGAAGTGAATGATTGTAAAATCATTTGAGTTCCAATGGAAAGTAGCTTCCCTTTAACTGGAAACATCTACAATGTGGTTGTGTTAGGATTCATCATATAGAAAATTATTAGGAAGCTTAATGTACCTAATGTTAAGTTCAAGATTATTTTTGACTTGTGTTGTAATTTTTTAAAACCTTATTCCTCATTGAAAATATTTACAAGACTTATAGTTGAAACTTTAATTATTGGTTCAAAATGTATTCAAAGTAAAAACAGTGACTTAAATTTGAAAGCAATTTTAGACTAGGAAAACTATTTTGAGTTACTTTAATATGATTTTTCTTGAGAAATCTATGAAAGAGAGTTCTTTTCATTTAGTAGTTGTGAGGTAGTGTATGTGGCACTTAATAAATGTTTAACTGTGGTTTAGTCTTTCTATAACTTATTTAATAAAATTGTTTATAATATTATATTGTACATAAATGTGTATGAGAATAATTAATCTGTAATTAAAATGGCTAAAATACTCAACTCAATATATGTTAATATTACATACCACTTTTTCAGGGTTGAAAAGATAATGTGCTTTTGCATTTGATGTACACCCGTACTAATGAACAGATAGAAGTTGTATTAACATTTCTGCTAAAGCTCTGAATAGTAGTAAATTAGTAAAGTTAAGATATATAATTAACCTTTTTTTTTTTCACAAGCATCTATGAAGGGTGGTTAGCATCAGTCTATCAAGTTTTTTTTGTGAGCCACCTTATATTTTCTTTATAGTGAAGAACTATTTTTATCCCACAAAAAAATCCCATAATGATTCTTATATTTACAATTTAATATCCTCTACTTAAGGTTTAACAATGCTCCATATGAAAATCCGCTTAAGGTTGTTCAGTTAACCTGAAGATAAAAGGGATTTAAAAAAAAAAAATACTGTTTTTCAACCAAATATTTGTATTGTATTTCTTCAATATAAAATACTATTAGTATTCATAATATAGTCCATTATTATCTACCTTTATTAACCATCCGTTGGCCCATTGTTTGTCCTTGGCCCTGATACCATTCCTTGGAATGGCTATCTGAGACCTTTTGAACTTCAATTTTAATCTCCTAAAAATTATAAAAAATTTCTCTTGATGGATGAAAACATGCATTAATTCAATGGTGTAAGGTTCGGACTATATTGTGGGTGAGACAGGAGTTCGACCCTTATTCCCTAATGAGAAGGACCTATTAGTTGGTTGCTGTAGAGTAAGTTCATGTTTAACCTGCACTTTTTCTCATCATAGATGCTGATGAAAAAAATCTTTGAACACACCATACACCCTGGTGTTTACTAGTTATTGAGAACCATTAAATTTCATTAATGGTTGCTTGGAGCCTTTCCTAGGTTTTATAACAATGCGAAATCTATCAAACCAGTGCCACACAGTGAACTTCACACTGGACACCTTTCCTTTCAAAAATAATTATTTCACAAGCTGATTTTGTGACTGGAAGTTTAAAAAAATTTTTTTATTAATTTCTTAAAATTACAAGAAATTTGTAAAGCACTCCATCTTTTTATCAAAGCACTCATTTATTTTATACCCACCCCTTTAAAAGTATAATAGCACTTAACCTAATGGGTTTTGGCAACAACCAGGGTTACTGCAGTAACATTTTTATCAATTGGCTATGGAAAATATTATATGATCCTACTTAGAAGAAAAATAATCTAATACACACATATGTGAACTTCATTCATCCACTTGATTCCATAACTACTTCTTCTACACAAAATTTGAAAGGTTATTTATTTATATTTTTTACATCTTGTGCAACCTCAAGGGTCAAGGAGGAGAGGAAGTGCACAAACAATCACTCTATTCTAAACGCTTATGGAATAGATTGTTACTTTTGGATGAAAGCCTGTTTAGGGTGGAGAAACAGCAGGCAAGGTTTGGAAGATAAGGCAAATTTTAAGGCAAGTGGCATGTTAGGATTTCTTTATGAAGTATTTAATTGTAATTTTAGATATCATATTTATATTACACCCATTTTCAATGTGGTCATTTGAATGCAATCTGATAAAATTGGTTCAGAAGTCATGTTATAGTACTTCTGGGTCATTAAGCTACCACATTAGTTAACACAGAACTATAAAATTTTTCCCCAGGTATTGTTACAGATGAAGTATATTCACCTATCATCTATATTTGTACAAACAAACAATATGAATACTGAATTTAATGAATTATGGAAGTAAGGCCACATACACTATTTCTGATTAAGTTATTTGATTTACTAAAATTATTAGTGACTCCTTTATGCACCCTGTTTAAATATTTATCCTTTCTTCAACTGGTGAAGCCCTGCTGCTTCTTGCATGAGTGACTTTGATTAAATAATTTATACTAGTTATATTTTACTAAAATGAAAAAAAATTAAAATTGGCCATGAAATTTGGCTACATTCAAGTGAGGGATTTCTCTGAATTATTTATTTTTGTTTCATGATTGAAATAGTACAGTATTTGGGAAAGCTCTGTGATAATTTATTTAAAATATTTTTGCTTTAAAAATAGTCTAATAAATAAGTTATTAAGCTATTTAACATTGGTCACTTAATATAAGAAAGAAAAGCAAGTTATTTACATAAGAATTGAGGTTACTTATTAATGAACTTACCTATCTGTGTCTAATACAATTTGCTGTTCTTTCTCAAAGGATATGAACTTTTATTAATTTAGATAATGTTCTAAAAAGAAATATTATACTTTGCTACTAAGGGGAGAACATTTATTTCATTGAGTATAATGCCCAATTACAGGAAGAACTAAAGTGACAAATACTTCATATTATTTTTTTATATATAAGTTATATAATACATTCTGAAATAAAATATATAAATAAATAAATACATTTTTACAATCTGTAAATTATTCAGTCTTATGTTTAAAATTAACTTAATTTTTTCATCATAAATTAATAACGTAATAGTAATTGAAGGAAACAAATAACAAAATAGCTTCATCAATGCACTCCCAATACATTTGCCACCTCTTACTGTACACTGTTATTATTATTTTAAAGAAAAATAAATAAATGCAAAATTTCAGGCTGTTTTAATAGCCATTTTTTTTATTAATAGGAAGGGGGAAAAAAAAATTACACACATAATAGGAGGCAAAACTGTAAGCGAGTCTAGTTATGCCAGGTCTGTGCTCCTTAAAGTGGACAGATGATTGTAGGTGAGAGAAGGTCTTGTTCAGTGGCTTGGCGTACAGCTACAGTCACAGAGTTGTCATAATCTCCACTGGAAACCAGTTTAACAGTTGCTATTCCACACAATACCGTCTCAGTGAGGGGCCCTGTAGAAAATGATTCACATTGAATAAATGTATTTAAATTTATATAAGGCTTATGGAAAAATTATGTTTATATAAAGTATGGTTCTCTGGAGCCTGATGCATTTTACTATTTCCTCGACTACAAAGCCACTCCTTCTGAGGCATAGATGCCTTTGAGATTGCTGAACTAACTCTAATTTACTGAAAAAAAATTTGTCTTCTTTCAAATGGAATTTATTTATCTTGACACACTATATTAATTATTTTAATAATGTTAAACAAAAAAGATTTCTCTGATAATCTACTGTAGATTGTGATAATTATTTATGTTAGTATTTTTAAATAGTTACATAATTGTATTGAATAACAATAAAAAAATATCCATCTTAAATTAATACAAAAATTTATTCTTTTTAAAAGTTGACAAGAAAATGCTTGTTTTGTCATTTAAATCTCATTATTTGTTTCTCACTTCATTGGGATTCCTACTTAGGGTGCCTAGGGCCAGTACTGCTACTGAAATAATAAAAGCTCCTGCGAATATATCATTATTTCCCACAAAACTTTTACCTTAGATAAATTTTAATTGAACATGAGAAAAGGAAAAAAAAAGTTTTAAGCTGGAGAATATTTGGAGCTCGTTCTTCTCTTTTACTATTCTAAACAGTCACCTTCAATTTTTAATTATTTAATTTAATTTTTTTCTGTAGACACCATTTAGGGGTGGTGACTATATTAGAATGTCTACCAGTTCTCCAAATCTCTATCCATAATTAACAAATTAACATCTATAGTTTGTATTAGTTCCATCTCCAAGCTAATATTCTAGATTATTATTTTGCTTGAAACATGCCATTCAGTGATCATGTGCAAAAATTTGTTTTAACATGCCATTACTGAATTAGTTTAAAACATAAAAATAGGATTTAAGAAATACATGTTATTATATTTTTTAAATCACCATTTGAATAGAACCCCAATTTCCTCTCAAACCATAATTATTTTTACATTTATTAATTTAATGTACTTTTATTTTGTTTTTTAAATAACTAAGAATATGATAAATTCATTATTTTAAAATTTTCACAAAATGTCTACTATTTCATCTTCCGGGTTGGACCGAGTCAAATTGTTCTTATTTGCCGAGCTTTCGCACATCATGTGATGGCTTCTTCAGGGCTGAAAAGAGAATGAGAGTTGTAAAG
>KZ808119.1:117285-141370 GCA_000696205.2 Oncopeltus fasciatus | reverse complement strand
TTTTTTTTTACATTAATAATATTTTTTGATGCTTTAAATTGTAGCAAATAACCCGGAATGATATGATTATGAATATGAATGCATTAATTCAGAAGTGGAGAAAACGGTTGATGGTGTTTATTGACAAGAGCTTCTTTGCAATAAATATGATTTTCCATATTGTTTAACCTAAGTTTGCAGCAACATTTGTCGTATGAAATGATTAATTTCCAGTCAATGGGTTCATGAATTTTTCTGAGCACAGTCTGCCTCAGTAACAAAATAAATAAAAAATTGAGAGTTACTTTTTATCAAGCTAAATAAGATGAGACAATTTTACTCATGCAACTGAAGGGCAGTCTTACATATGCATACTAAAAAATGTTTTTTTTTAAAATCTAACCAAAAAAAAAAGGTATTAATTTAAAATCTCAAGAAAATTGATATATTGATCAATCTCAACAACAGAACATAATAAATAAAATAATTTAGATGGAATGCAATAACAAATGCCTACTGAATTAGTTTATTTTAAGCGATTAAAATATCAATTTTTTTCATATTTAAATAGTTAAACGCTAACACCAAGCAGCATTCCTATTTTAGAGCAGTGTCTCCTCTAACTGCTTGCCTTCCTAAGCAAACATTCATTGAGAAATAAAAGATTGCCCGGAGCAATGTATGTTTATAACAGGTTGGCTACCTGTAAATTTTTTTCATGGTAATGAATGGGTTCTACATTCTACATCTATTAAATTCTGTAAATATATTTTTATAACTCAAATAAAAAGCAAAGGTGCCAAAATTTTAAATTTCGGAATCCCTCTTAAGCCCCTTCTCTCCTATTTGATGTTAACTTATTATGAATAATAACATATACTCCGTATGAAATGAATATGGTTTCTTTATATGAAAAATAAGAGGACCTGCCTAATACTCAAAATAACATAATTAAATTTAAATTTTTACACATATTTTTTAAAATATTTTTTTAAATTAAGTAAAATTTATTATTTTGTATTAATGATGATATTTAGATTATAAATTTTGGTCTCCTTCACAGAAAAGGGAGAGGAAGTTTAGAAGAGGAACGCAATTTATATTATCTTATGATATCTTTGCTTTTCATTTGATTTACGAAAAAGTTTGTTAATGTTATGGACGCAAAATGTAATTTCCTTAAGAAAAACGAAAGAAAAAAACGAATGAACTACAATAAATGATTGTTTATTCCACATTTCCTTTCCGACAGTACAGAGCCAGGAATAGTTTTCATACCTTTTGCGCTTTAATGAAAAACGAAAAATTTGCTTAGTTTACGCAACTCCTGTGTGAAGGATTTTTTTATGAAACTTAGGCAGCGGAAAATGGGTGCCGATTTAACTATAATGTAAGTAGTTAATAAAGTATCCCTTTTACGCTTAATTAATGGTTTAATAAAAGAGTATTGGTATGTTCAAAAGGTGTGGCAAATTACTGTTTTAATGTTATTCAATTATTTTTCAATAAGTTGTTTTTGCATGTTTTTTTCAAATTGGTTTTTATTTTCAAATTATTTTTAAATTCTCTTACATAGCTTTCTACATTCATACTCTTGATATCACATTATATTATTGCAATTCTCTATTATATTATTGTCAAATATTATTGTATTCTCATGACATTGTATTTCTACAGCCCTGAATATGGCTTACAATGTAAGCCGAAACGTCGGCAGATAATCCTTTATTAAAAAATACATTTTTGAAATTTGTGTTTTTTGGATCTACCTTGACCGAACCCCAACTTAAATCATCTAAGATTATTGGTATTTATTTACTTGTTAACCTATTTTTGATTTAAGAATGTAAATTAAGAGTTATTCTCCTCTGTAAAATCCCCTCACTTATGGCTCACGAGATGGATATTTCCAGGCGTATTATTGCGTGGCGATGGCGGGTAAGGAATGAGAAGAGTGATTGTCGTCCACATAACTCTCTGGAAAACGCCGAGGGCCGAGTGAGACGTTTGTTGATTCTCCCCGCTTATCTCAACTTTCCACTCGTGCAACCATGCATGATTTGCCCGCGGTTAACTAGTGTCTGTTTGTTCTGGCTCGCTAGTGTCGGCCAGCGCCTAGCGCGTCAGCCTGAAACAATACTGACGGGACCGACTGACGACGGAGGAGACCGTCAGGTTTGTGGCCGGATCAGAGCGGAATTCGGTAAAGAGATGGAGGATATCTGATGATGGCCTTATTAGGTCGAAAGTTACTTTGTAAAAAATAAAGCAAAATACATGTTTGAGGACCTACCTAACGTTTTGATAAAAGTACTTGGCATAGACCTACATTTTAATTTACATCTCTAATTTTATATGAATAAAATTACATTTAAGTTCATTTCAAAGATGAGTTTTTTTTAGAAATATTTTAACTTCGTAAAAATTATAAAAATAAAGGAAGGGAACAATGTTTAATAAGGAAATAAGTTTAGAATTAATTGATTTGTTAGTGACATCATTATTTCATGATGTATTCAAATGAAAAAAAAAATACAATATTTTCTTTTTTTATCGACGATGTAATAAGAAAGAAGAAATAAGGAAGAAGAAACGGTAAATACAGATGTAATACAATTTAAAAATTTGAGTAACGTCTTTTTTTTTTTATAAGAATTTAAATATGGATCATAGATCTAGATAGACGAAGCAAGAGTTTATAGAATTTATCTTTAACATGATATAAACCACGAAGAAAAAGTTGGGAATGTGAGCAAATTTTCCTACGACAATCAAATGCTCGTTATATTTATCATAACAATTAACAATTATTAATTATTAGCCATATATAGACATAATATAATAGCACATGAGGAGTGTTTATAAACTTTTCAATAAATAAATATAACCTTCCAATAGTTGTATAACTTCATTCATAATTTATAATTAATGTATGCTTTATAATGATTCGTTTCGCTTAACTGTATGAGTGATTTCAAACTGGGACTGAAATGAACGCATTTTCAGAAGTAAATTGATGCCAAATACGCTTGATGTTTTGGAACCTATCAAACCTCTGTCAAGTCTTAGTAAATAAAAATATTTTTATAACAACAATACAACTAAAATTTATATTTTGAGCATCATTTATTTAAAGAGCCTCATTGATCCAACTGTTAACTATTTAACAAACTTTTTTACTAGACTTAATACAAGTGAAATACACAATGGAGGTATTTAGAACTAATGCCAACAAAGATCCCAGGAATATTTAAATCGATGAATGCATCAACTCCTACATCTTGGTTTTATCGTTTCTACCGGCACTGTTGAGCACATTTTCTATCTAATCAGCATGTATTTTGTCTTGTCATATCTTGGTTCTTATATATTCTTCTGTTGCTACTAGCACAGGCAAGTTTAATTTCGTTCCTTCGGTTGCCAGCAAATCAAAGCCCCATTTCTCATCACATTGTTTCTCTTCATTTCCAGAGATTGTATTGCTCTGTTTCAAATTGCCAATATTATCAATTGTTGATTTCCATAAGCGTTATATAGAGTTTCTTCTGCCAGTCGATATCAAAAAAGACATAGTCGGAGAAAATATCTTTCTCTCTTGCAAAGTTATTCCTTTCCATTTCGTCATTTCAATCTTTCTTCATCTTCAACTGTTTCAATTGTATTATTTTTTTATTTGTCTTCTTATTTCACTTACAGTTCCAAAATTCTTCCTCTTTTCTCACTTACCACAGTCCTCCGATCAATTACTTACTTTTCTTTCAATTTTTACGATTCAGGTTATTAACACAAAATTTAACTTTAAGAGACAAATAGATTTTGGTTTTATAAGGTTATAAATTGTTTCGAACAATTGTTTTTCACTCCATTTATTTTGTACAAACTCGTTAAGTAGTTTGAAATACATCGTGGCTGAAGCACGTCATATCATTCTTTTGACAATGTTCAGCATTTTTTATTTGAATCGTAAAGGGAGCCAGAAAAATATTTTACTACCTCAGACGGGAATCGAACCCGGGTCTCCAACTTGCCAGGTGGGCATGATACCAAGCACACTTTAGCATTTTTTTTTCGTTAAATCTTATCACGATATCTTATTCACGAAAAACGTTTCGCGCAAGTGATTATTTTTTGTTGAGTTGGTGCTACTCTACTCAGCAAAAACTTACTAAACTATTCATTTAGTGAACGACTTTAATAATAAATAACAGTTAAGTAAGAGGGGATGATTGTGGTCACGCACAGTTAATGGCAGACATTTATTAATTTATTTTAATTATTGCTCGGCAGTCACAATAAGCGACTTTAGCTTACCCTAAACATGAATAATGTTTAGTGTAAGACGTTATATGAATAGTATAGTGATTTTGATTTCTGTTTAGAACAAAGAAACATATTAGGGGCAAATTATTAATTTTATTAAAAATTAAAGTTTAGAGGTTAGTTGGAGTCTGATATATTATGTTTGTTGTTTATATATTAATAAAACTTCTAAACAGCCCTAATAATAGTCTTTGAAAAGTGCATAGTTTTCATGTTGTATATAACACATTGTATATAATATTCTGTATACTCTTTGAGGTCACCTAAATCCATTTCTGCCATTTATACGACTATATTTGTATGAGTGAAATCATTGAGACTGAGATGTGCGTCTAATTTAGCTTAAATGATTTGTATTGCAATGCTCGTTTATTTCACGATCCGCTCAAAAAGGGCCTTTTTCAGAAAAGTAGTTAAAGGCTTAAACCAGAAGTAAGACCAACTTTGGATTTTCATTTGTATTTTATAAATTTTGATGGATTTGATTTATATTATATTAAATAAATTTTTCTGAAATTAGAGTGTCGATTCTCTCCTCTTTTCTAGTAAAGAGTGGTGCCAACATACCAACTAATTATATTTTTAATTTATTTTTTTACTCATGCGTACAAACAATGCATTAGTGTTTGATCATTTTTTTTAATCTATTGCCTCAGATATTTATATTGCTTTGAATAAACGGTTGCGCATAAATCATCTTTATATTAGTGGTCGCCAATTAGGTCTCATTAAAAAAAAAAATTAATATTTTCTTCAAGCGTGTTAAATAAAACTTTGTGAAAAACCAACAATATATTACAATTGAATAAAGTGAGTACAAAAAAAAAAATATTACAAATTTATTATAAGAAGGATTTTCACATAATATCAGCTATTATAAAAATTGTAGAAAATTCACACGGCTGGAGGTTCGTTGCCCGTCAAATTTTATGCTGGAGAAATTAGTGAAGGTTTCGGTCAGGATTAGAAAAATAAAATACTCCTAAATAAAATTATTGTTTTGACTTAACTTGGAAGTCATCATCAGGGCGATAGTGATGTCTGGAGAGATCTCCGAGGGAGGTTTATGGTCACATCTATGAGTGGAGAGCTAAACTGTACTTTTAACATGCTAGTCGAAACGTCGGCAATACTTAAATAGTTATCCAACAATATTGAAGTATTTTGTTTTTTCTGATCTGGTCGAAACACTGACTAGTTTCTCTTGTAGAAAATTAAGTACAATTTTTGGAACGATAAAACTTCAAAAATCATTTATTTTAAGTAGGAATGGTAGAGTTGCGGCGTATATTCTGCGATAAAAAAATCTGATCTTTAAGAGAAAAAAAAGTCCGAGTTAAATGAAGTCGTCTCAAATATATTTTCAGATTAAACATCTTTCGGTGACCTGATAATGCTTGTATTCAATCAGGAACCTCACAAAGGCAGTGCATTCTACATTCAAAATTTCATGAAAACTACCTCTTTACATTTAGGTTCACAATTTTTACAATTCTACTATTAGGTTAGTTGTGAACATAATAATAAAATAAATAAATTGAAACTTATGAAAAAAGCTGAGATTCCCGCTCATTTCTATACAAGTCATCTCTTTACAGGATAACCGTGATGACAAGACGAAAACTAACAGAACAATTATTTATGTCACAACAATTTATGTAAAGCTGAATGGGCTTATCGGTATGCCAGAAACCATGGTCAATATGTTTGGCCACTAGGCTTATAGAGGTTATTTTACTTATAACCTTTGATATTAAAACACTTAGGAGTGTGATGAAGCTAATTTTCATACCAGATACAACCCAAACTCCATTTGTTCTCCGGCGTGGTACGTCGTAATAAAGAAACCATTAATTTCAGGGTATTAGATTCAACTGTTCCCGAGAATAGTGTGTGTGTCGTGACGGGGAGGTAAAATAAATAAATTTTGAGTGCAAGCAGAGATTTTTCAGGTCGCTTACAATAAGTTAGAGTGATACAGTTGCGACATGTTGGTGACGGAATGACTAGTCTAGGCAGGCCAAAAGTGCGATAGAAGGATATTACATGCAACATGCTCATATACTGCTTCCTCCCACCATGTAAGTGCAGCATTGCTACATTTGTATCATGCAGATATTTCGTTGAAGCCTCAGTTTAAGAAATAGGATTTATCATTAAAGTATTTTAGTCTTCAGTTTCAGATTTTTAATCAAAGCCTTAGTCCACAAATTTATTGCTTTTTTAAAATTAAAGTTCAGCTAAGATTTTCAAGAAGCACGGCATAATAATTGAAGAATTATATTCTTATATTTTAATATTGTATCCATAGTAGTTAGGTTACTGATTTCACTAATTATCTTTGATAACTTCATGAACTAAAACTATCTTATATTAATAATTCTTATCGCACTGAAATCTTTTTAATATGATATTTGCTTCAAACGAATTTAATATTTTTTTTAACATATAAAATAAGTTTTCTTAGCTAACCGCTAGATGTTTGAACCACAAAACAGGATATTATACGTAACATGAAACTGTCGGTCTTTTGCTATATCTAAACTAAAACCCAAATATCAAATTTACTTTGCTATACCAATTTTGATTACATTATTTGATTGTTTTCCAACATTAATATTTTAAGTTAATAGGAAATGACCGAATTTATGTCAAATGTCGACGCTCTTTTACTGTTTTAATGAAGCAATTTTATAAGCAATTAATAAAACTTAATAATTGTTTATGAAATATAATATAAAATTGTATTTTCTTCCTAGTTTCTTTTTTTTTGCCGAATTTTCTGCTTTAAAGTGGACTGTTTGCTTCCCATGCATTATAAGAATATACACACTAAAAAACAAAAAAAAAAAACAAAACAAGAAAAACACCCGACGTTTGGCAGCTATAGCTTTATTTACCTAGGAGATATAATAATTACTAAAATAAAATTTTTAAATGAAAACCTTTGGTACATGGGATTTTTTTGTGGAAGCCCTACATTTTTAGAACGAATTATTTCAAAATTAGCTGGTAATAGATGTAAATTAATAAATGAATAATGATAAAGCTATAATAATTTTGTCAGTTTTATTTAATTTTGATAATATTCATGCTTGAGAGCCTTAGTTCTTAATGTTTAATTAGCTTTAGAATTTGCTGCTTAGTGTGTTTGATTTCTTACCCTTTTTGGGGATTTAAGTAATGCGTCATCCATTTTTTGCTGAAAAAATATATGTTCTTCTAGATTTANTCATTACAGCCCTGAAGATGGCTTACAATGTAAGCCGAAACGTTGGCAGATAATCCTTTATTAAAAAATACATTTTTTTAAATTTGTGTTTTTTGGATCAACCTTGACCGAACCCCAACTAAAATCATCTTAGAATTATCAATCTTCGTTATTATTAGTGTTATTGACAAAGTCTAAACATAGCTGTTGGAGAAGCTCATGAAGACATTTGCGGACTAAGGCTTGGAGAAGGAAGAGGAGGATGAGGAATGCTGGAAGAGAAGAGAAGGAGGATACTCACGAGTAGGGTTCTTGAAGAAGGAGACTCTGAAGGAGAAACCCCTGGAGCGCTTGGGCACTCGGTACTGCACCAGCGCCGCGTTCTGGGAGCTGACGAAGACCCGCGCGGGCCGACTCAGTCCGCAGAACTCGGTCACTCGGTCCTCGAGTCTCAGTCTGTGGTCCCCCACCTCGGGGAAGTAGCCGCCGTTCAGCTCCCAGCCGTCCACGAACTGCAACACAAAAGTCTCCCGCTCAGCCTTGTTTATTTACAAGTGTTAGCCTTCCATTTTCCAAAAGCCCTATATAGATTGTTTAATATCCACTGAACTTTTGAACTATCTTGAAACATCTAACTTTGTACAATTACTTCTGCCGGGTTGGACCTTGTCAATTGATTGTTTCTTCAGAGCTGAGTAAGGAATGTGAATGACCACTGATCTAGAAGGTTTATACCTGCCGTTGACTGGTTCTTGGTCGCAGCCTGCCATTCAATTACCCAGTTCTGTCTTCCTGTGGTGCTTGGGTCATATAGTAGCTCATTCCTAGTTTGCTTCGAGATCATCTTTTGATACAGCGCTGATTTCCAATTCTTCTCTGTTGATATTATACGGATTCTTGGATATTATTGGATATAAAGCCAAAAGACAAGTTAGGACTTAGGATTCCAGGCATCTATCTAAAGCATATTCTATTCATAAACACGACAAAAAGATCCATCGAAATTCGCCTCAAAGAACGAATTGCAGGTATTAAACACGGACACACGGAAAATCAGCTCTGGCAGAACACTTTGCAGACACCAATAATCACATCCGATTCGGACCAGCAAAAATTCTGACAAGAGAAATAAACTATTACAGACGTACCATCAGAGAAGCTATAGAAATATCAAGAACCCGAAACATTTTAACAGAGAAGATGGATGTAGATTAAGTAAAAATTGGAAATCAGTGCTGTATGACAGGATGATCTCGAAGCAAACTAGCAGTGAGCTATTACAAGGCCCAAGCGAAACTATAGACCTTCCACGGAAGACAGGATAAGCCAATGGGAAGGCAGGCTGCGCCGAAGAACTTGGAAACGGCAGGTATAAACCACCCAGATCAGCGATCTCTCACATTCTTTACTCAACCCTGAAGAAACCATCATAGGATGTGCGAATGCTCGGCAAAAAACCACCAGTTGACATGGCCCAACCGGGAAGAACATCAGACGACCTTGGAAACCTACGTAAATATCTAACTTATTTATTACAATATCTGTACGTCACTATAATCAATATTCATTCATGATTTATAAAATTTACTGATAAAATGTCTTTAGAAAAGTAAACAAACATATCTCTAATATTTTACATAAAATATGGACTTAGATAAGAGTAAATGGCTAATATGATATTTTAGCAAGTGTTGCCTGTGTCCAATGGCACCATCCCAAGTACCGTGTTCGACTTCAGATGTAATCTGCTGGTCTGTCATGGATAGTGTTATTAAACAGCAGTTGCCATCTTTATTTTGAATGCTCTCGCCAACTCTCGATCTGGAATGGAGCCAATGAAGATAGCCGCTCTCAGCCATAGTAATCTTTCATTCCTTTGGCAGTAATAACCTCTCAGTACTAATGCAAGATTGACACAATCTTCAAAACCTGCATTACCGTTGGTACCATGACAAGGCTTTTGAAGAATTTTCACTGATCCTCACCAAACCTACATAGGGTTGGCTAGAAATATGATCTTTTTGTAAGTATTGATTGTTTGTATGCAAATGGCTGTACGGTCTTTAGCGAAAGGAGTTTTCTACGTAAGGAAACCAAATTCGGAATTTAAGCTTCTTTTTCAAAGCTTTTAGAAGAATTCCTCAATACTTACATTTATCGGGGGAAGTAGAGGATTTAGATAAAGACCAAATTTAACAAGTCTTCAATATCTTTGTTAGATATAAAGACACGAAAAATGAAATAGAGCATAACCTGTTTAAAATGTAATTTTCTAAAAAAAAAAAAACNAATATATATATATAACTTAAATTTTAGGTCAAATGTATATTAATAAAAATAATTAAGTAAGTCATTTTAAGTTTAGTTTTAGACGGGCCCTCTCATTTTAAAAATACTAAAACCAAATTATAAATGATATTTAGTTTTTTATTATTACAAACTATTAAATTAAATAATTTTTGGTTTAAATCGAATGATGTGAGAGTGTTTAAAGGAAAGAAAAAAATTTTAATCGAGATACCTTCATTTTTAATTTAATTGCGAAAATGTTTATGGAGCAAAATTAGTGTAAATTTATTTCGATTACAATTTCGGGAAAAACTCTTATTAAAGATTATATTTAAGAGTATAAATATTGTGGTTGAGCTATACCTATTCTTTCCGGCCATATTTATGCTCTCACGATCAAGCTCTTTAAGTTTATCCTTCTTTAATGACACATTTAAACATGGAAAACATACCTATACATGGAAGGCAGACCTTCGCTTCTTTTAGATTCATCACTTGTACATTTCAAAAGAAGAAATATAAGTTTAATTGTCAATGAACCGTGTGAGACTTGTCTTTGGCATTTAGTTTTATTGAAAACTTTCTTAGTTTCTCCTTATGAATGGAAGAGCTGTAACTCAATCAAGACTGACTCTTTACTTGTAGAGGAACTACAGAGCAGTATCCATTAGTTTACACTGATAGATACGGCTCTGTAGTTCCTCTGCATGTAAAGAGTCAGTCTTGATTGAGTCACAGCTCTTCCATTCATAAATTCATATCAAACACATGACGGGAAAATGGGTTACAACTTAATGTTCTTTGCGAAGGCATTGTAAAGTGGAATTATTGAAAATAAATATGGTAATTTGCCCTTTATTAAAATAATGTAATAATGCTGATCTATGAATCTGGAGTTGTTTATTATAAAAATTACTTTAGATTTATTCAGATTCAGGAGTGTAACAACTCATCATAAGGTAAAAATAATCATTTTAATAAAAAGAAATAACACGAATATTTTGATACACATTATTTAATGATAGCAATTTCCCAGCCTTTTTTTTTAAATTATTACATATATATTTATCTGTTTCGGTTAATTTTTTTTCTTTGAATATTAGTAAGTAAAATGTAGAATATTATGAGATATCAAAAAGTTACATTTCTGAAACCTATTTAGAATTAATAGATGCTCCCTCGTGTAGGATAAGCGCTACTTGTGGAAATTTCTTAAATTAAAAAAATTTTTGTTCAAATTTTTTTTAAATTTAGTTCCTCTTTAATTTATTATTTTATTGTCATGGATTATTATATTAAGGAGAACTCGTGGCCATCTCCTTCCAAGACGGTAAGGAGGACTTACTGAGAGGGAATTACCAGAGAGGTATTGAACTCCGGGATTTCTTAAGATTATCAGCGAGTCTGATAAGTAAGATAAGTTATATCTAGGTTATTATCAACTTTATTTATTATAATTTTGACATCATTATATACTATATTGTTATGTTCAATTTGAAGATTATATATTTCTCCCCGGATGCATAATGTAATGTAAGTAGATTTCCATGTTTCCTTAGGGGTAGATATAAAAATAGTAAATGATTAATTTTTTTCTTAAAAGGTTTCCTTTAAGCCTAAAAGATTTAAAAAGAGGAGAAAAGAGAATGAAGGAAATCATTATTGATTAGGTTGCTCAAATCCTACCTGGAGAGAAAAATGCCCACCCCTTTAAGTTTATTCGTAAATATCACTTCTATTAAGAGATAGTCTACTAAGTTTTCCAAACACCCTCTCCTCTGATTTAATTAAAATCTTATTCGTTCAATCGATTGCAGAAAAAGCTTAGTTTTCATTTCATATTTTACTTAATGTTAAGTTGGTAGAAAAACAAGCCCAGAAAACAATTTTGATTTTAAACTTTAAAAAAAGTAGGACTAATAAGTCGTACTGCATACTTTTTTAAATATCTTCCATGCTGAACATACTTTTGAAAACTTTTATAAACAATTATATTTTTCGTAATACATTTATTTTAGATGATATTAAGATTTTAAATTATATATTTCAATTACTTTATCTCTCTCCCATCATCCAGAGCAAGTTTTACTTATCAAAATTTCTTCCAACTAATTTGGGAAACGGCGTAAAATAAAATTTATTTTTTTCTTTAAATATGTATATATGTGTGTGTATGTGTGGGTGTGTGAGTTTGTGTGTGTGTTTTCATAAATGTATAGGGTGTTTCAATCTTTTTGTACACATTGGAAATATAAATGTGTTGAGGATAAAATGTCTATATTCAAAACGTGTATCTGACCCCAAAATCCTCATTATCAGCAGATAGGTACACCATTTTGTCTTGGTTTGTCTTATCTTCAAGTAATGGGGTAATTATTTGTAGCTGTAACAATATAATATAAAATGCATACATGTTCTTTAGGTTAACTAGTACTTCTGGTATGTTAACTTCTCCCTAGTCTCTAAATCTAAGGTTCACTCATCCCTAAATTAATCTTATTTCTTACATCATATCATAGTATTAAAAAAAATGTATGACAACTGGATTGTTACACACACACATTTGAAGTTTAACGGAGGATAATTTTCTCGAACTCCAGGCTAGTTGGAAGAAAATTACAAATTTTTCCTCAAAAAATTTCTTGGGAAAAAACCTGAATTCCTTGGTATACAGTAAATGATTAATTTACTATATATAATGTTTAATTTACTATATATCCTTGGTATATAGTAAATGATTATTTACTTTATATTTATTTAAAAAATATATGAAGGATGTTACTCACAGAGACTAGGCCTCCACTGTTGCAAGGTAGGTCCAGGTAGTCGAACTGCAGCTGTATGATCTTGTCCGGGTCGGTCATGAGGTAGACTCCGCAGACGGTCGGATCATCGCCGACGGCCTTGTAGAAGTAGTGGCCCGACTCGCTGGTCACCAGCATGCAATCTGCACAGACCAACATAGCCGTCAGCTACAGCACAGTTCACGGCAGTGACCTGAGCCCTGACCTGAGTGCCCATGCATCGACATATGAAATAGACCTGAAGTATCTCTATAGCCCTCCGCGAGTTAGTTATCTGCGCATGAACAGAATCTCATTTGTCTTAAGGACATCCATACATACATTATAAAGGAACAGGATACAGAATTGGGGAGTTCTTAAAAAAGAAAGTGATCATCCCTCTTTTTGACGTTTATTTACCTTGGAGAATCTGTGATTTTCTATAGGAATTAACTCTATTAGTTGACTAGTCAGCAGTAGACTAACGAATCTTATCACATGCTGAACGAGCTTCATACATGCTAAATGGTTACCCATTGAGTAATCAAGTTATTCACTGTAGTAGTAATATAATTCTAAATATGACCTTTTTTTTAATATATATTCTGTGATGAAAGGACAATAATTTTAACACACTTTCTTATTGTCCAATGTTCTTGAATAGCTGAAGAGGAACACATCAAGAACGCGAAACATGTTAGACAAGTACAATTTACAGTTAAAGTCATTTATTTTTTATCTTTTGCTTTTCATCAAGAAATATAAATGTATATGAACACATACAAAATTATTTTTGAATAATTTTTTTCGCGATTTTTAAATTAATGGACCTTAACATTTAAGTTTTAAATAAAAAGGACAAGTAGTCTGTANGTGCGTGCGCTTTAACGTGCGTGCGTGCGTGCGTGCGTGCGTGCGTGCGTGCGTGCGTGCGTGCGTGTGTGTGTATATAGAGAGAGAGAGAGAGAGAGAGAGAGAGAGAGAGAAAGAGCTTTACAGCTCTAAAAATATATCTTCGAATATGCTCGAAATGAGATATCTTACGGGATTGCGGTACATAAATTGTGTATTTATAGTATAACTTGTGTATTTTACCTCTAGGTAGGATTTCTCATATCAAGATAATCTTCATAGGTCGAAAGCGTTAAAGATCTTATAAATATATTTTGTGGGTAAGATATCTTGGCCATTTTATTTAACACATAATTGTGAGCCCATATACCGGCAACAAATATAAGAATATTTATAACATTAATTCTCATTTCACATTACTCCACGTTAATGCAGCAACCGTATAAGATGAGATTTTGCGAAAAAAATTCACTAGCCAAATTGCTCTATTTTATTATTTATTTATTACATATTATAGAAACCAGCTAATTTTTTTATTTGCTGACAATTACCGCTTATTTTTATTTATTGGTAATTACCGCTGGTTTTTCAATTACTTAACCATTAGGATTTCTTAGCAGCTAGAAGCTATTCGGCTCAGTAAATGTTAAGAAGACTCTTCCTCCATGTTTTGTGGATGGGGGTTGAGCAAGAAGACCCCCCCTCTCTTTACGGACATTGCTTGTCGAGGAAATGAGCCAAGCCGAATCTATCGAGATGAAAATCGATTTCTGATCTTCTAAGGGAATTTATTGAGTTCTCCGCTCCAAGTGTTCGACGTCCTTAGCCAATCGAATATTTCCTCCTTTTCGTAAAGCCGAAAAGGGGCGAATTTCGCAAATAACTACAGATTCAGTACACATGTGCTTCTTTTATTTTTAATGTAATGTATGTTTAGAAACAGGAGTAATAAAAGCTCATTATTCCTGATTTTAAATGTATACACATCCCTATAAAATATTCTTATATAGCATTTTGGATATAAAATAAAATTTAAAATTTGTAATATAAACTTAAAATGTTCTATCTAAACGCAAATAAAAACAAAACTACACATAAAGAAATTATTTACTGTTTCTTCTTTCGGGTTGGACCGTGTCAAGTTTTTGATATTTGCCGAGCTTTCGCAAATCATATGATGGGTTCTTCAGGGCTGAATAGAGAATGGGAGCTGTTTTTTAAATCCAGGTGGTATATTTAAATTATATTTAAAAAACAGCTCTCATTCTCTTTTCAGCCCTGAAGAAGCCGTCACATGATGTGCGAAAGCTCGGCAAATATTAAAACATTGACACGGTCCAACCCGGAAGAAGAAACAGTAAATACATTTGACGACCGCCGAAGCCTACGTGAACATAAAGAAATCATGTTTTATTATGTAATTTAAACACGAGTAACCTTCCTGTCTGCCTAAAGGGAAGTCTTGACGCACGGTTTTGCTGCCGATAATGTCCAAAATTGTCTTGGAAATTACAGTGACAGTGCATCAACGGCTGCAAGTTTTCTTAAATCTGAAATTTTTTTACGCTTTTCATTCAAACATCTTAACAATGAAAACAATCAAGATGATAATTACAAGATGTAAAAGTTCAATAAACATCTCCAATAAGCTAAATGGCATTGATCAAATGTATTCAAACGAATTAATAATCAAACTTGCCGTGACTCTTTCTTTACGATAATACTACTAGATGAAATTCATAATTATTTAAAAAAAAAGGGGGTTTCAATGAACACTAAACAAATCCTCTAATAATATGACCTAATCTATAAAAAAAAAATAAAAAAAAATTTATACACGACTATTCAAAATTAAGATCTCCAAGTATTAATATAAATGAAGAAATAACAAATCATATACGTCTCTTACTTATGTATCTAAAAAAAACCCATTTCCATACTGAAATGAATAAATTAATTAATGCTAGGGAATAGAATAAAAAATCTATCTGTCCCAGCCAGGGCTCGAACCCGGATCTCTTGCTAACTGGGCAAGCGCGTTATTCTATTACGCTACCGGGAGAGCCAGATTACTTATTAAATTCCCCGCACTAGTGTCGAGAGTCTAACCTACGAGAAAGACGAATACATAAATACGTCTTATACTCGAAGGAGCTGACATTGTCAACCTGTTTAAATTTTAATTTATAAATATTATTTTTAATTGTGGTTGTTAATCCCTCGTAAATTTAAATAAATTAATGCAAGGGAAGAGAATAAATTTACGTGGGATTAAAAACCACAAATCAAATTAATATTTATAAATTAAATGAATAAAGTTCATTCATACACTCATCTATAAACAACTATTTCCAAATGTAATGATATCCATGATTTTGAATTTGGAAAAAAATTAGTAAATAAATTCAACAAAATATACTCGAAAACAAATTAGAATTTAATATAAAAAAAAAAGAAGAAAAATTTGTTCATATCCAATTGTGACCCGAAGAATAAAATTTGGGAGGTATCTTTAATTTGTCAATAAATTGTTTTTTTATTATTATTTAAATGTTGCATGTGGCTTATTATTTTATATATAATGTAAAATGTTCCTCTCTCTTACCTAATAAGACTATTCTGTCTACAACAGAGAGTGCAAGCTAATAATGAGGTATCTCTCAGGGATATGAGGTAAGCTGAGCTCTCAATCTCAATCCAGCGAGATAGTGAAATCCCCCCGAGGGAAGTCTATAAGACAGGAAGGTTATACATTTCTTAATGGAAGTTGATGAAGCACGTTCCAGCCTATCCCATACTGGATTCTAAACTTCATTTGCTGAAGGAAAATCTGCTACCATTTTTCTAATTTTGCTTAATCATCTCTAATATCTTCATTTACTGTTCTAGATCTTTTGATAACGTTCGGCTGTTACATATATTAGCAGGTCAGGTTCCTATATTACAGACAATCATATTTTAGATATAAAATAAAATATTTAATCCTGAATAAACGACAAAAATCTTCATTTATTGTAGAAAAAATTGAGATACGAAGAAAATTAAATAATAATATAGAAATAATGTTGTTGGATTAAGATAACATTAAAAAACAATTTCGAATAATCACTTCAGCAGATTTTACCTAACAATTTTTATTATTATCACTGTTTTACATTAGAACAAATCAAAACTGACATGAAGATAATACATTTTTTAAATCTTGTTTTTTTATTTATTATCTTTAAGTTTTATAACATAATAATTCCAGGATGCCTAATCCTTCTCATGCTTTGAAAGTCTTCAAGAATTTCATGAGTTGCTTCTCCAATTATCTTAGTTGAGGAGGATTGTGGTCATTCTTCATTAAGATGAAATAACAGCAAGATAAGTCTTCCCCATAATTATTTCATTTTTCAGCTCAAATATTTTCTGTCTTGAGAAGATTCTGGCCTAACTATCCAGTGCAAGTATCAGGTGCAATTCTAGGCTAGTTTCTCTATTTGTTTTGCCTGAGGCGGTTGTTGATTAGGATGAAATAGCAACATGTGTTTTTTCTACTTCTTTATTTATTTATTTTATATTATTAAGTGTTAGCCTCGCTTTCATCGACCTAGGGTCTTGGAGAGGGGGGCTATCTACAGGTTTTCATTTCATTCTAAACACCCATGGCTCTGGAGAAGCTTTTATTTACATACAAAAGCTTGCCAAGGGCGGGATTTGATGGTCACCATAAAGACACTAATCTACTTATTCATAATTCTAACACCAGTCAGAAAAATATTTAAATATTTTTTTTGATAATTTAATATTTGGTGATTAATTAATATCTGTCATATACTGAGGTTATCTTCTTCATGATGGATTTCTCTGGATGGATCAAGCGCCTATATCTGTTCCTTTGAAATTATGTCCAGGTTGGAATGATCTCTACAGATCTTTGAAATCTGAGAAGTCTCTGCCTCCTCTGGTCACTGCTCGTGAAAAATCACAGTTGGTACCGGTTCTAGAGGAACTTAAGTAGGCCTATCCCATCCTCGTCGCCTATAATATAGCATAGGGAACGATTGTTAATCTTAAAAGACGTGTTAATCGTTTAGAAGTTGTTTTATTGAATGAAATATGAATGAACTTAGAAGATAACCTCAGCACATGACACTATTCATATGAATATAAAAATATGCTAATGAAGAATAAAAAAATATGGTTATCTTATCTATCTATCCTTATATCTATATTTTAATAAATTAATATTGGGAATAGAGACTCTCCAATTTTATTTTGTTCTGTCAGCAGGAGAGAGGATAGTAAATTACAGTTGACAATTGTCCATTAACAATCAAATCAAATAATTATTAAATTTTTGTCTTTCATTTACTCTGAAAATCGGATTACTATAAAATCTGTTGAAACGCGTATTATTTAATTATGATAACAATTATACCTGCTGGAATTTTTTCCCTACAATTCTCTATTTTCTTTTGAGAAAATATATTTCTATAATTCTATTTTTATTTCTTTTAAATTCTACCTAATGGCAGGATTTCCTAAATTACTAAATGGAAGACAAAGGCGTTCGTGGAGATGCTGATGAGGTTAACAAAAGGATTTACTGAGTAAGATGAATATTCCATCCTGCGGGTAGCTCCTGCTTCCTCTCTCTCGGCTGGAGTGAGGTTTGGCGCCCGAACTATACCTGTAGTGCATTATAGAATAACCTTAGCTGAAGGTTTCAGTGCAGGTAATCTAGTGGTGAGAGGCTATACCACACGATCCTCTAGGGGCTCTTGGCTATACCTCGCTGACGGCGCGGCACATGTAGCCCGAGGCTCTCAACAGTCGAGGGGAGAAGTAACTCTTCTCTCTCCTCGTAGCGCTACCCTTGTCACAGTCAATATCCAACCGTCTGCACTAGTGGAAGGGTAGCGATCGGCTTTTGTTTTAGACATATTTCTTCCCCAAGGGTTTTATAAAAGAACAGTATTCTTGAAAGTCATTGTCCCTTTGATATTTTTATCAGTGTATTTTTATAGCTAAAAATACAGCTCGTCAACATTTATAAAATAATAGTGATAAGAATATTAATAACTGTTTAAAAAAGATGAAAAAAGTGAATTTTCAAATTCTTGTTCCGCCATTAATTTTTTACCAGTCTGACCATTACAGCCCACAACATTTTTTAATTTCTTTAACAACTTTTAATATAGTTTAACCATATTTTTTTGGCCCTCCGGGCCAGATAAAATTTTGATCGTTAATTATTATTTCATTATTTTATGAACAATATTCAATCTTGTCCCGAATTAAATAACTTTAATACATTTTTTAGACTATTTTCCGATTTGATTTTCTAGCTTTCGAAAAAAAAGGAGAAATAATTTTTTTCACTTTCAAAATAGAATGGTCGTCATTTTGATCCCAGCAGTTAAACTCTCCCTAATATCCATATCCTTTAATATACCCACTGAAATCTAAAATTAGCTATTGTTACCTTAAGCATATATGGTACATTTTAACCCTATTAACCATGTCATTTTGTATTTATAATTTCCTTTCAGCTGCTAATATAGTCAATTATTTTTCTTGACATGTAAAGTTATTTCTCTACCTTTGTAAAACTTGTAAACAAATTTGAAGGTCTTGGATAACTCCTGAAACCAAACGTGGAAACATTTTTGCCGAAATCACATTTGACGAATTTACACACGAAGTCATAGCTTACCAAGGAATCGTAAACCACTATCAAAACACTCACCAAATCGCCACCACTTATTTGAATAAAAATCTTCGTACAACACACATGAAAATTCTTGAAGCTATTAATGCTCTGAAGGTAAGCGATTTGACCAATTTTTACTCTTGTCATTGTCCCTAAGAAGTTTAGATCCAAGAATTACGAAAGCAAGCTAGCACCGGGATCCACTCTTGTGATAAATTTTCAGTTCGTAGTACATTAAATTAAAATTATAGAAATTTAAATTTCGGTTTCTATTTTAGTTTTGTTTTATTTAAGAGAAAGTTATTTTTACACGTTGTCGTAGAAATATAAGTACCGAAGCTGTCATCGGTTCTATATCAATTGAAATAACTCAAGAGTACAGGTAAATTTCCATTTGTAATGTAAAACAAAAGATACTCTTTCGCCCGTGGAGCAATTCCTCACTCGGCAGACGGTAGTCCGACACTGTCCGTTGTGTGGGAGGTACGATCTGACTGCTGTTTCTGACCTATTAGACCGACCAGGGCATCCCTGGAGATTTAAAAGCTTTCCAACATATCGCAATCCAATAGTTTCTTTTTTAAAAACGAAATATGAAAAACATTTTTTACATTCAAGCCGTATGGTGCATGTTTTGAATTTTTATTAAATGCTCTCTGTGGGTCGGCCTCTATCGGACAGCTAAGCTCCAGCTGTGCTTATTGGAGCACAACACATGCATTTTAAATATTTTAATTACAATAAGTACGCTGACTTTTTGATTTTACATTTAAGTAGAACTTAAGTGTTCATTATAATAAAAAAAAAACTGTTTTATTCATCATTAATTGAAGAGTACAAAAAGTAGTTTCAAAAATGTTTTAAAGTAAAATACTTTACTGTATAGGATTAGGATTAGGTTATAGGGCGATCAAAATCATGGTTATTACGTCCTGACTGTTGGGGTTTATCTAGGGTTAAATCTGTTATTCATTCTTTTAACTTTACCCTTATTACTATCTATAAAATTTTCCTAACTAAAATAATTACGATGATATTAGGATTATAATTTTGGTTTTCCTCTGAATCCTCCTTCTCATCTGGTTTTAATAAAAAATAACACTATTAATGGTTTGCTATAAAAAGTATAAATATTGAATACTTTACTGTATAGTGTATCTATACACAGTACTTACTGTATAGAGTCTCGATACGTATATAAGGTGCGTCAAGTAATGTATATAAAACTAAAATTTTTGCCACGATTGTGCTATCAATTATAATATTTTAGTGGTAAAATGGTTCAAAGCATTTAATATGTGAAGGCATTAAAACAGACTGAGCTGAATTTACCCTTATTACTGCTACGTTTGGTCGGAATGAAAGGGGTTGAAAGAAAGGGTTGTAGCTGCGGTTTAGCGTGATCCAACCCCCTTACTCCGATATAGCCTCGGCCTCACACCAGCCGTTTCCCAATACAGCGGAAGATATATCAGTCATTAATACATGAGCTTCATGATCTAAGGAATAAATTCATTTCATATATTTATATTTTATTGATTCTATATGAAGCTATATTGATGTGATGGAATTCATTTGAGATTTTAATAATTCTGTTTATTCTAATGAAAATGAATGTATTTTTATGTTATGGATTTTAGAAGAAGAATAACAAGAAATGCTTCAAATAGTATTCAGATAGCAGTGTACTTGGAAATTAAATGATCCACTTTTACTAATGGGTTCATCAGCATACTAAAAGTGCTATAATGCTCTGGGCAGCTTTTCTTATTTATTTTTATATTTATTTTAGTCAATATTTATACTTTTTATAGCAAAACATTCATAGTATTATTTTTTAATGAAATAAGATGAGAAGAGGGGGTTTAGAGGAAGACCAAAATTATAATTCTAATATCTTCGTAATTATTTTAGTTAGGAAAAATTTATAGATAGTATTAGGTGTAATATGTAATTTCTAACTTTTTTTTTAATAGATATTTTTAGTTTTGTTAAGGTTTTTATACGAAAAAAACTAATTAAGAAAAAAGTTTATGAATCTATTTAGATTGGGTGGCTTTATCTTACCCGTTCCTTTTACACTCGTTCTAATATGCTCACAGTTTTACTATATACAACTATTTAGCCATCTTTAATGAAATATGAGAAATCTGCTCTGATTATGCAGACGGATTAATCATGGTATGTTTTTTAATTGTAATATAATCGAAAATAATACACCGATTCACACAAATTTGACTATAGTAGGAAATTGATTACAGTGTAAAACTTACCTCGAATTATATGTTCTGTAGTACGCTTGTGCCTTTGTATCGTACCAGGCTTGCTCCTCTAGAAAAAACAAAAACAGAAATTATTTTACTTATTTTTACAATTTTAATATAATTTGTGATTCAGGCGAAAGTTTATATATTTAATTTGTTTTATCTATAAACTATTTTACTAATTGCGAAATATGTGCAAAATAACATTGAATTGATAAGTAATAATTTGTCAAATATCCTAAGAATCCTTAATTAATGCATTGCATGAAAGTCTCCCAATATTTTATATTTCAAATCTCTAATTCTGTTGACTAGGGTCTTTTAATACTTAAAAAATGTAATCTCTATTAGAAATTACCTTTAACAAATTCTGAAGAAGAATTAGGAGGGGAAGTTTGCAGGTACTGTAAAACTTGAAGCAGCAGTTAATTGTTGTAATTTTTTGGCGTCTCGATTTTGAATGAAAAATTTGAGATTAATAAAAATAGCTAAGTTTAAATAAAAAGACAAATATTAGTGGCGGATCAATTGCAATTATAAGTATGAGTGAAAAAATTATTTTCTCTAAAGCGAGAAATAGTAATTTAAATCAATGTAATGTGACACATATTTTTTTTATATTTTTAAAATTTAAATTTTATATGACATGGGAATTTCAAATACAAATCTTCATTAAATACGATTAGCTTAGTTTTCGATTCGGATTTTTTCTTTTTTATTTATGGTTGAGGATACAAATGACTTGAATGTGTGCAGTTTGCGCAGTTACAAGAAAGGAGGAATTATTTAATTTTATGATGCGAGACTTCATCATTTTATGATTTAAGGATAAGAGCAACATAAATAAAATGAGTATTCTCTTTACTTTTTGCCGAAAATATTTGTAGATAACCTTTTATAATCATGCATAAATACATGAGGCAACAACATTTTTATATTTTAAGCAATATATGCCGCCACTAAATGTGAGTATTTACTGCAATTTACTTTTTTTCACAAATAATTTGAACAACTATATATTCTTAGAACTGGATGGTGTCTCCCCCCTTGACCTAAGGTGGCGAATGGGGATGTTTTCTATATGTTAATTTTCATTTATAGTCAAATGGGTCAAATGAAAAGGCCAAACTTCCACTTTTGAAGCCTTTCATTGCGAACGGGCAGAGTGCTTTGGAAGTCAGTTCTTCCTCATCAGCAGTTTGACGCTGTGCCAAGCTTGTGTGCCAACAGTAGCTTGACGAGCTCCATATTTTTAATATCCATATTCCTGTTGGTTTGCAGAAGTTTGAAATTATTTCAGGCTTTATAAATATATATTATTGGATACAATTATTTTGTTATTGTTTATGTAAGCTGTACTATGTTTGCTTAAAATATGTTTTCAGATTATGGGTTTAATCTTAGGTATTAACTGCAAGTTTCAGCTTTGCAAGCTTCTTGCGGCTTTTGCTCCGCCACTTGACTGCTCTGTAATTAATTAATTAAATTAAAGCGTCGGGGTATTAATAAAACACTTGAATACTCCGCCCCTTTAATGAGATTGATCATGCTTCAGTTCTTGTTGCTTCTCTACAGAGCGTTTTGGGAGACCTACCCTACTACTGCCCAAGCTAACAAGTTCGACCAAAGCAGGATCTTGTAACCATTCCAGAACACGAGGAGAGGTTAGATGGGAATTCGGTCTTGGAAATTGAAGAATTAAAACTGATTTTCTTACAAAAGTTTTGCCAACGTTTCGGCCTTAGTTTCAAGCCTTCGTCAGGGCAAATGGAGTGATGGGGAGAGTCTTCTGCCCTACAACAATTTTAATTATTTACTTCCAAAGACCAAATCCCTGACTAATCTCTCCTCATAAAGCTCGACGATCAACTATAACCTACAAAATAAAATATATTTATTTTAAATACTTATATTTCAATTTCAAATATTAATAGGATCTATAAGACAGCCTGAGTATATTAATAAATTAATCCTTAAAATATGAAAAATTATAGAAAAATAAAATAAAATCATTTGTTATTTCATGAATTAGAGTATTAAGCAGTATTTATGCTAATTATTTGTAACTTTATGTTTTATAACTGAAATATTCAATTGAATAAGGAAAAGATCAGTTGTTCAAAAGGTTATTTTGCGAATCTTCTTACGGTATGTTTTTGTATTTTCTAGTAGATTCCAACTAACGTTAAATGTGGTAATCAGAAGAAATATTTAATATCAAAGCTATTATACACTTCGTGAAGACAAAATTCATCAAATAATAATTTTAAAAAAAATTTATCTGTTTTAATTTCCGCAAGACTTCTTGAGAGCGAGTTTTATGTTTTGTAGAAATTCTTTATTTACAAAAAACAACGGTTTTTTCATATATATTTTTCTTTTTTCTTCGTCACTTTACATTACTAGTATTTAAACGTTTAACATTAATAGGTTTAATTGTTATCATTACCAGGAGGGATGTGAAAAGAGATGGATAATGAAGTTTGGTATAGATTATGTTTAAAATAATTTTAATAATACCTTCCAGTTAAATGTCGCAATTTTAATGGTTAAATTACGTAAAACTCTCTTTAATTAATAAAGGCTTACCATATGAAAAATTAATTAGATTTCGTTGTTCCAATTATAATGGGCACCTTCTAGCAATAACAATTCCCTCTTTTATTTCAACCATAAAAAAACAATTTAT
>KZ808119.1:86020-107432 GCA_000696205.2 Oncopeltus fasciatus | reverse complement strand
ATTGCTAACGCTCCATATTATGTGTCCAACTCTACCCTTCATCACGACTTTAATATTCCTTTTGTCAAAGACCTTATCTCCACCCGCTTCAAACTCTTCCATAGTAAACTCCAATTTCATCCCAATCCATTTGCCCAATCCCTGTCGTCGGACTCCAATCCCCACAATCCTCCCCGGCGACTAAAACGGAGATGGCCTCGCGACCTCCTGGGCCTTAATGCCTAAACTTATTGGGAGTGGGGTCGATGGGCCCCTTCTCCCTGCACAGTGATGACCATTTATTTATTTATTGTTAATTTTATTTTTGTTTCATTATATTTTTTCTTTCTTTTATTTTATTTATATTATTTTTTTTACATGTACATTTATTTTAAGCCATCAAATTACAAGATGTTATATAACAGAATGTAATAAATAAAGATTTATTAAAAAAAAAAAAAAAATTGTCTGTCTATATGTAGAAAACAGATGCAAATTTTAGCGAATTATTTAAAGTTTTAACATGTATTTAACCTGAAGCTAATTTATATTTCTCGCCTCTAATGAAAGACTGTAAGGCAATAATAAAAAAAAATACAAAAACATTTTTTGATAAAAAATAATTCTTCGGAGCATAATCTGCAATAGCATTATGGACGAGAATTGGCGGTAACTGGGATTTCCAGTGACTATAGATACATAACAGAGTCTATAGTGCAGAATAAATGTATAGAATGCAGAATAAATTGTGATCTCTTTTATGACTATAGGCGGATAACAGAGGTACAAAATGGCGGGAATACAGGGGTAATTGGGATCTATTTCAGGACTAAAGGCTGTTAACAGAGGTATACAAAATGGCGAGAATACTGAATTGATAGGGATCTCTTTCATGACTATAGGCTGATAACAGAGGTACAAAAGGGCGAGAATACAGGGGTAATTGGGATCAATTTCAGGACTAAAGGCTGTTAACAGAGGTTCACAAAATGACGAGAATATAGAATTAATTGGGATCTATTTCAGGACTAAAGGCTGTTAACAGAGGTATACAAAATGGCGAGAATACTGAATTGATTGGGATCTCTTTCATGACTATAGGCTGATAAAGAGGTACAAAATGACGAGAATACTGAATTGATTGGGATCTCTTTCTTGACTTAGGCATATAACAAAGTTTCACAAAATGGCGAGAATACAGAATTAATTGAAATCTCTTTCATAGATAATAGGCAGATTAAAGAGATATACAAAATATTAAATGAGTGCACATTGCTTTTTGATTATGTGGTTTGTCCATAACTGTTATGTAAATAATTGGCCTGCTTACTTGGAAAATGAGTAGCTTTAATAATTACTCCTGAAAATTGCAAATATGATTCACAAATATACTAATGTGATGAGCTCATATGCTATTCCTCCACTAATAAGCTAGTGGTTGCTGAAACTTATATGATATAATAATGTTTTCATGTACTAATTATGATTCTTTTTGAATTTTTTGAAACAATAATAAAAAAATTAATAATCAATCAATAGACTTACAAGTTGAATTTACGGATGAGTTATAGGAATCTACTTTCATATATTTAGTTTTATGCACACACACACACTCAAAGATATGTATCATTACTGTTATAAGAAATGGAATTCTGTAAGTGGTAGTTTGCAACACTGTAAGTTATGGATTTTTGAAACCATGGGGTTATTGTTTCCGAAGATGCCTTGTGTATCCCTTCAAATATACCAGTGTCTTGCCTCGTAAAAGCGATCCTTTTAGGCTTTGTTCATGATTCGTCCGATTGTTCCCTCTGAAAGAAAGGAGACTCTCGTCTCGGCAAAGACACAATGGTCTGAAGACAATACTCTCTTCTACCATATCCTGTGTGACTATCTCAGTGTATGTTTTACTCCTTGACTGTCGTATAAGCAATTCAACTTCAACAAAAAGGCTCTCAAGAAATTACAACAGATTTACCGATAATTTTTAATAAATTTTTATTAATTCGTAACAAATACGTAAATAAGGCGGAGCCGAAGAAGAGACCTCTCTCTCTTAGGATGCTGGATTAGCCGAGCAGATGCGTTCCAGAATTCTAAGTTTGTGTTGTGGGTTCAATTCCCGCTCTGGGAAAACTTTCATCGAGAAAACGTTTACACAGTGCCAAGGATGTTTAGAATAGTGACAAACACCAGACAAGCCCTCCTAGCGTGACCTGACTTTTATCAATGGAGAGTAAGAAAAAAACAATAGATTCAGTGTATGCAATAGATGTCATAAGCTTAAAATTCGAAATGTGGTTTACGATACGAGCAATCTCCCGATAATATAAAGTATAACATATTATTGACTACGTTTAGCATTATGATTTTCTAAACAATGTATCAAATTATTTACGAAACATTTAATTATTTTTTGAATTTTTAAGAGCGATAATCTAAATATTTCAACCGTTATAGTTTAAAAGTGATTTTATAATGTTTAATCAAAATCCTTATCATTCTACAATAAAAAATTATATTCATGCAATGTAACATTATACAATGTTATGGGGACAACATAAATAAAATATTTAAAGCTATTGAATATGAAAAATAAACTTAAATCTTATGTGGCCTCAAGCCCTTCTTCATTTATGGTGGGGAGTTACCAATGATTACACCCCAATTCTCAAATTAAGTGAAAAAATGGTCGAAAGATTCACTAAAAGTTATCAGGATGATATTTTGGGAAATATCTTTAAGCATTTGAATCATTCCGTTTGCTGGAAGTCTCTGGATTTTCCAGAAGGATTACGTTCCAGCTCAAAAGGCCAAGTTGAGCCGGCAGAAGAAAATTCCAGAGTTTGTCTCTTCGTCGGCGCGGGCCTTGGATGCCTTGGTCTGCGTGGAATATCACGGTCTGGGGTCTGAACTGGGGAGTATGGCAGACCACAGAGCACAACCAAACTTGGGAATCGAACAAGCCCTAATCCGAACAATTGGACGCTTTCCTCGGGAAGTGCTGCGTGCTTTCCTAACTCGGAGAATAGGATCTTGTGTGTCAAGACAATGTTGGAATATGTTGAGGAAATTTAGTATCATTCTACACTCTGGTTTCATGTAAAATTATTTTTCAAAATAAAATAAATTAATTATTCAATATATATTTCCTTATAACAATATACACACACACACACACACACACACATATATATACATGTGTATTTGTATTTGGCTTGTCGCCATTTAATGGTGAGTTCTATGACGAACAAAAGCGGTGAACGGATGCTCTGAAAATTATAGTATAATTATAGAGAAATTTTGGCTACAAAAAATGTTATCGAAAAAAGAAAGATTTTGTGTATTAAATGGCAAAATTATAGTGCAAAATTTTTAGTCTGATAAATATAAAATACTTATACTCCTATATATTTCGTTATGTAACGCATTATATATTTTTATTTATTAAAAATTTTTAGTTGGCGGACTATAAGCTACTATTAGTATTATTTATTGTAAATTAACTTTCCATGTATTTTTAAATGTAAAAAGAAATTTAGTTCTTTCATGAGAAAAATGGGGCAAATAAAAATGGGATATACCTGTAATTTCAAATGGAAATAAACATCTGTAATTTAAAATAAAATATTCAATAAAGTAACCGTAACATATAATTTGTGTAACCAAACTTGAGAAGGGACTACGAATTATTCATGGGTATCACAGAGTGGTACACTTTCCCGAAATGTTGAAGTACGTACTTTTCGATAAATTTCCTTGGATTTTACATTATCGTTTACTAAAAAACGAGTTATGATGCGATCCACAAGAGATACTGGTACACCTTTTGAATCATGACCATAATTAGACTAAAATGTGTAGTTATGCACACACACACACACACACACACACACACACACACACACACACACACACACACTCTCTCACACACCATAGCTTCTTCAATGTAGGACTGGTGAAAATCTTTGATAAATGCATCCTGGTGCCAACGCAAATTGCAGCGGGATATTCGGTAAATAAACAAATACGTTTTAAAAAATAAATGGACGCATTACTGAATATTTGAAAGTTACCAAATTCCTATTTCGTATTTTGACTGTTTATTTGTTGCTTATGTTTCTTGGATCTAGAGGTAATTTGTTTTTAACCAAAGTCATTCTGTTGAGCAATAAATTAAATTTTTTATTTTTCATTTCACTTCATAATACTGTGTAAGACCTTATTAATTAAAATTTCAAAAGACATACAAATGCACTGTATGGAATGTACGACATGACTGTTTCATTGGTCTAACATGTGAGAATTGAATTCTGTTTATTTCTTTTCGGCTCTAAGTTACTTATAACTAAGTGCTGGAGAAACACTTATTTAAATAACTCTGGCATAAGTACTAATATAGGCTTCACTTGACTCCTGCACTAAGTTTTAGTTAACTTAGTTGCCTAACCTAGTTGAGGCTTAGTTGCCTCAACAATGAATGGTTCCAATTTAAGTTATCTCAGACTTATTTCCTCAATATTAATAAGATTAAATTAAAATATTTCAGCCCACCAGATTATTTATAATTTTAGAAAGCAGTTATCCTAGTAATTTGTGTCTCATTCTGCATGAATTCTTTATGCTGGACAGCGAATGGTTTTGGAGGAGTTTCAAGGAAATGTCAAAATAAAAGGTCCTTTTGGTTCACAAAACACTATTCTAGTGGCAATATACGATGTAATTTTCAATACTTGTTAAGCTTTCTCAGTTACGATTAGTAGATCCACAGAGGAGTCTTTTGGAATAATCGATTCAGGATATTTTAACCTCTATTTCCACATAATCCTTCATCACCTCTTTACATTAAATCAACACAAAATCATTCTTTACTTGTCACCATAATATAACGAATATAGGAAACAACAGCTTCGAGTTTTCCTCTTCCTCATAGGGGTTACAATTTATTTGAGATAAAACTTTATTTTTTCCTGTTAAAGCCAAAATTCTAAATATATATTTCTAACTGCAGAGATCTAAGCTACTTGATATATATATATGGTTCATTGGGAAACTATTATAAACATAAGTGGAGTTTTCAATAAAACATTCAGCCTTAGAAGTAAGTTTTCACCAGAGCCAGAGAGATGAGATATAAATATGTTTACAAGAGAACTGCCATGATGGCAGACACATGAGACTTCCTATTATCTCAGACATATTATGATCTATTTGTCATTGTAGACAGTTCTATTTTCTTCCTGTCATGGTATTTTCTTTTCTAAACATTTCATTGGGGCTGTCCTGTGTCACTTCTCACTCACTCCCTGTTGATTTCTTTCAAAAATATGTTCTCATCTAACAGTTAAATGCCTTTTTCTGTTAACGATTATTAAAAGTATCATAATGTTAACAATTTTAAAACTTGGCAGTTATTTTACTCATTAAAGACTATATATCTATTATATAAAATGGAAGAATCTGTCCAAAATCAAACACTCCAAAAGAATAAATTTTGAGCAATCATGACTTATTGATATTGAAGTATAAGCTGTATTATGTTTTTTGTTGTTTGTTTTTTGGACAAAACTTAGAGCTCTCTTTCAATTTAAATCCTAATTTTAACACCAAGTCAGTAATTTTTCGTGGCTTATGTACCACAGTTTTTCTTCTTTTTTTTTTTTGTATTTAAAAGCGTAATAACTTATTTGCTCAAAGGACCATAAATTAAAACTGATCTATGTGGATAAGTACTTAGAAAACGTTATAAACATTTAACTATAATTAATATGTCATAAGCGTTTATAAAGATGTTTTACACATATAACATACTAGCAGCTGAGCGACTAGTTGTCAAGCCAATTCTCAAAGAGAACTTTCGCTTGACATTCAAATTCAATGCGTACACTTTTGTAAAGGTATTTTTGTATTCAACTAAGAAAATTTAGCCTAATCAAGGATACGTGAGAATATCTTAAGTAGGATTTAATAAGACCTCAGCTTCAACATCCCTTACCAGCCTTCATGAGGATTATTAGGAATGCATTCGATTAGGAACTCTAAGTACGAAGGTGGAACAGCTAGGAAATGTCCATGTGTTACATTACAGCTAAAATCGTCGAGATATCAAGAATTATTTCAAAACGGAGAAATTTTCCCGATGATTTGTAATATAATCATCCAAATAGTTTATCATCAAACTGAAGCTTTCGGCAAAACTCTCCTGTTCCATTCATTGTTCGTTATACTGTGAATCAATCGAATTAAGAAACTTTTACTAACTATTGGATACGATTATTAATGGCTGAAATCGGATGAGAAAATGGTGTTGATTATAGAGAGACCGACATTTTAAATCTCAACATTTTAACTACTTACTTTCTTTGTTATTATTAGTAAAAACTATAGATTTTACTCCTACTGCTCTCATTTTAAGAGACATTTTGATTTTGCATTTAATTACGTTATGCCACTTTTTTCTGTAAAATAACTGAACGATAAATTATTTATAAAGTTTTGTTTGATTCATAAATCTATCTCAAAGAAGTTTAATTGCAAAAAGTAAGTGGAATTACTTGATTTAGCTTACTGTCCTGAATGTTTTATTGACAAAATAAATAAAGATATTCATTAACTAGAATATTAAGGATACTTTTATTCCTTTTTTCAGCTTTTTTAACCTCTTTCTCATTTTCCAGAGAATTGATATACTTTGTTAAATTTGTGAAAGAACTTGTGCATCGAAGATGTGTGTATAGTATGCGTGTGAGTTATCAACCAAGTAATCAAATAGAGTTTGTAGGTTATTAGGGATGTTGGTCAAATTATTATGTATGGTAATTTAGTCAAAGCCAATAATTCGAGAATATATTTTCTCCCCTTTAGGGAAAGACTACAAGGTAAATTATTACACCTAAGCTTCGTGCAACTACACATCAATATAATAAGAGTAGTTAACTTTGTATTCTTCTATTGAAGAAAATAAAATCAATTTTCGAAATATTGGCCTCTGCTAAATTACTGTAAAATATATTTGACTAATATCCTAAAAAACCAACAAACTCTTTATATACATACCTCTTATGACCCTTAAGGAAAATAACCTTTTCATATTGTTTGTATTGCATGATATACATTTTTTTTTGCAATTCTTAACCGATTCCTCTAAAAATAAATCTCTAATCGGAATCCCTCATTCTTCTGTTCCGGCCAGCCTAGAACCAGCTTTACTTTTTACTCTTATTGCAGACTCCAGCTAGGAAGATCAAATGAGTAAATTACACTTATCTGCTTATAACTTAACATATTAGCCTAACTTTTATGTAATCCTTATTTTCTTTCTTTAAACTGCTTCTGCAACATGTGCTCTCTAACAACACGTCTTCAAAATCAAGTAGTTCACTTATTAGCTTGATTCAACACTCTATACCAGAATTGTTTACTAGGAAGAGCTCAAGGGAATCAAAATTTCAACGTTATTGCCAATTTAAATATCCTTCAATCCTCCATAATCCTAAAGTTATACCAAGTTTCTTAGTTCGAAAGTTTTAAGTTATATAAACTCTAAGTTTGAAGGTTTGTATAAGCATATATAATGTCACTCTCCTCTCTCTTTGACCCGGTCAAAGTGATTACGCAGTTTCTTTTAACAGTCCTTTTTGACTTTTAAGATCAAACAAATTCCGGGTATTTTTATGCTCTCGTTTATAGCTTAAGTAAATATATTATATTTTCTTAATTATTCGTATGTCTAAAATCGAGGCAGTTCTTTTATTTTATACAAACTCTTTGGTTTATCTACGTCTTTCGTTCAAGACGTAACATTATGAAGAAATAATATTCCACTAAGGAAACTATTCCTAATATATCAGCCCGTAAAACATTCTTATCAGTTCCTCATTTATTTTTCATAATGCTTACAAATTTTTTATAAATAAACTTAACATGTAAGCATTATGAAAAATAAATGAGGAACTGATAAGAATGTTATAGGGGCTGAAAAATTAGGAATATTTTACTTAGTGGAATATATATATATATATATAAATTTCATTTTGGGATTTTTTCTTACATTTTTTAAGAATAAAGAAGAAAAAAAACATGCTTAGCATTCGCTACTCAGGTCTAATCTAGTCCAAACTAAAGTAGGCAAACTATGTATGGAACAGTATCTTGTATGTGTGGTTTATCTGTTCAACTTATTAGTTAAGTAAATGCTGGATCTTTCAATCCACGTTCCTACTTTACCTAGGAAAGCAGGTACTTGAAAACTCTGTCTGACTTACTCCAGTAGATCCTGCCCTCTCAGCTGGAACCCCTGTGCTTTCCGAATGGCCGGACAGAGACACAAGAGCTCAGGGAATGTGTTGCCTCGCTAACGACCCCTGCAGCTTATAATTGGACGGATGAGGGAGGATATGTAGCAAGGCCGGCCTTAAGGCGAGATCCTTCCAGAGATAACGTCTAATCTAATTGCATACGAATTACACCTAGCCCGTTCTGAGGCGGCCTGACTAGGGGATCGTGTCGTTAGCATTTGTAACGCTTCTTACTGAGTTAATGGTCTACAACATATGAGATTTATCATAAAGAAAACAGGCTATCCACGTCAGTGCTACGACGTGATTTTCGTAATATTATTTTAATTTCCTCCCCGTTCCGACTTAGAAGAAACTTTAAAGTAAGTTGTATTCCACATATTATATATATACCTACATGATATGTATATTATATATATATNTTTGCTCCTGCTATATATATATATATATATATTGAGAGAGATATACGTGGGAGCGTTTGGTAATAAAAGTATAAAGGAACCAAAATAATGGTGGGCTGTAAGACAAACTGGTACAAATAAATTCTGGCCGAATAAGCAAGATCAATAATTTGAAATTTCACTTAGCACAAGCTTATGCTCTATAAAATTTTCACAAAATACGATCATTAAGGAAGATATTTACGACAATTATGTTATAACTACGATAACTGCTACTGCCCTACCTCTTTCTTCTCTGTCAATATATAACCATCTTTAATATGTTACCTTTTCGTTTTTATATTTGCAACTCTCTGTTATTTACTCTTATGTAGCTCTGTATTTATAAAATGTGAAAAAACTGCTCAATTTTAGCAGCTCCTACGTGACGGACTTTTCTTTCTTTTTTTTATTTATTGAAATGATGTCTCTATTGCTCATACCCCTGAACTTTGGTGAAAATCCAAGGATCACTGGTACATGCACATACTGCTTGGTTTAGCTGTAAATTGATAGATGCTAATTGATTGATAGAAAATAACTTTGTTCCCTTTTGGCATTGAAAATCTATTGCTTTTTATCTGCAATAAAAGATAAACACTGCTCGTCTTGATATGATTACGTCATTGATAGTATTCCTCTCTCAACTAGAGATCTCTTCCACAGGAACAAAGACTATTCCAGACCTCCACATCTATTTGTCTGCGAACTTATTTTGACTCTAATTCACCGTGTATTGCCTGTTAACAAACATGTTCTAGCTAGAATTGTAATAATTTTATTTTATTTTTCAGGCGAGTCATTTTCAATGCAAATATTTAAATAAAAGTCCCACTTACCCCTGTAGTCCTTATTGTTCATTATAAATCAAAGTGCTGTCAGAATTAAAATCTTATCTACAGAGACAAGGTTACCGGAACTTTCAGGATTATACTAAAAAAAACTATCAAAAAGATTAATTATTTAGATGAAAACTAGAATATGGTTTACAGAAACAATAAGACTCATTACTTTTAATAAATATTTAAAATTGTCGAACTAAATATAGTGTTTCAAGTGAATCCCCTCCCTATCAGTCAATATTGCTAATTTTAAGTTAATCCTAACCCTCTAGAATTCTAGAGCTTTTAATACTCTACTTCACAGTAATTGCGCTAATTGAATGAATATAAATTCACTCCATGTAGTTTTGAAATTTTAACTCATTTTATTTTTGGTTAAAGCTCGTAAAACGTACACAAGTTTCTTCAACCTACTGTCCTACCACTCTTTTTTTTTTCTCATTCTTCCAGAAGTATTTTATATATTTGAAAATAGGATATCTCGCAGTATTTGCCTGTGGTTATCGAGAAGACTATTGGTAACGTGATAAGGAAGAAACCTTATGTAAGTAAGGCGTTATACATATAAATTTTAAAATAAAATTTATAAAATTGTAAGTATAGTGATAAAAACTTTTAAGATCAGGAAAAGAAAATGTAGAAAAATCTAACAGCCTAATTTATTATATACTGATTTTAGTTGTTGTATTTAATCACACGTTAATTTTATACAAGGAATGCAAGAGAATAGAATAAAAAAAACTTAGCATAACTGCCCGGAAAGCAGGTTACCCGGGTTCAAGTCCCGGCTGAGGCAGTAAGATTTTTTATTATATTCCCTTGCATTTCTTGTACCTAATTTATTATGTTAAAATTTAAAATCACTGATAAATAAAAAGTGATTTGTTATTATAATTGTAGTAGATAATATTTTATTATTACATGTCCATCATTATATATAAGCTGTTAATAAATATTTAGATCAATAAACATCTGAAAAGTTGTAGGTTTTTAAAAGGTTTTGATTATGCCGTCAAAGGAAATATTTGACACGTGTTGTTCATGTTAACCTTGTTATTCTATTTAGTTATATCGATATTTTTATAAAGTATTTGATATATATATATATATAGCTGTCTCCAGACAAATTTAGTCACCAATGGCTTTAAGTCAATTCCATAAGCGGTGTAATATAATTTTGATAATAAATTAAGAGGAGAAGGATAAATGGCGATTATCAGCTTTATCAAGAATTAAAGGAGGCAGGAAGATATAACTCACCCCGAGATCGTTTAATGCTGGGAATTCATTAGCGAGCGTTAATTTGATGACGTAGATAAGTATGTTTGAAGCAGCCCTGCTCAGTGGACCATCTCTAAGTCCGCCAGCTAAGTGGATTGTAGCCAACTTCCTCTCTCTCTCTCATCGGCTGTAGTTGTTCTGTCTCAAGCCCTCTTTGCCTTGAGAAAACTTAGTGGGATTGAGAATAAATGCTATTAATGATCTCCCGAGAAAACACAAACCCACAGCGAACTTCTATCAATCCTTCCGATCCCTTTGAACTGTAGAAGTTGAGGTCTCAATTTCTATTTATCTCCAGTTATCCTTGATCCACTTCCCTTCCAAATCCTGTTTGGTTTTTCATCTCGATGTCTTATCTGCTAAGCCACCTTCTTCGTTCATCTTGATTTTTCTACAGCTTCTGAGACTTGACAGCTATATCTGGCTAAGAAGGTTAGTTCTTGCCTTACGTGTCCATTATTCTTTATCTAATCGAATCCAAACAGAAAACATGTAATTAACCCTGAACAACACATCTCCTTTCTTTTATCTCCTGAGTTTCTGAGGCTTCTTCTCTAACCTTTTTTAGTCTAGTATGAACTCTCCCATACCTTTCATTAGTCATGTTAACTGAAATGCTTATGTAATGATTTCCAAGATTTTTTTTTCCAATCACACAACACATCAGTTCCATTTTTTTGGTCTTATTTTTCTTCTTTAAGTGTTAGCCTTTCTTTCAGCCTCTTAGATTCATGTCCCTCCGTACGATCTACAGGTTGCCATCACATTTTGTACATCCATGGCTCAGGAATAGCTTCTATTTATAAATAAAAACTTGCCAAGAGCGGGATTTGAAGGGATCCCATGTGCTACCTTGGCGCCCTTATCTGTTGTTTTTTTTAATGGCGGAAAGATATTTTCAAGAAGAAGATTTTCTTAGCAATCGGTTATGGTGAGGTATAATGAATTTTTAATGCGAATAGTTATTATGTGAATGGACATAGTAATTTCTTTGTACTTGGAAACTATGAAATTTATAAGAAAAAAAATTGAGAGAGATTGGAAAAGAAGCATACTGAAAATGCATCTAAATAAGATTTAATAGCATGCCTTCTTTCAGAAAGCTCATTGCAGAGCCGATGACTTTATCGTCATCCAATAGAATTTTGTCTAGTGTCATTTAAGTTACTATCTGTGTTTCTAACCTAAGTGTTACTATAAAAAGAATGTGTTCTGTTTGAGGGTAAGTTTAAATTCAGTTTTTGTGAGTCTAGGATAGACTATTGTTGCAGGCTCTACTATTCAATCCAAAATTCCATTTTCTTGTTTCATTAAGGATTAACAATCAATCGTCGATTGGTCGTAGTATAAAATGAACCTCGTGAGACAAAACTAACAAGAACGTATTCAAGATCATCGTGGTTATCACAAAGAAAGTGGGTTGTGGGTGTCGGTTACAGGAGTAAAAAATCTAGACTAAAATTCCCACAATTTCGGACTATTTAATTCCTTTTTTAAGGCCTACATTACAATAGAATATGTCATTATATAAAAGACCAGTTATAGGGTCTCAATACAAATAATTATTTTAAAATAAATATTTCATTTGGTTGTGGTATTTTATCCCACGTAAATTTTAAACAATAAATGAGAGGGAATAGAATAAAAAATCTATCTGTCCCAGCCAGGAATCGAACCTGGATCTCCTGCTATCCGGGCCGGTGCATTTACCAGTTATGCTACCAGGACGCGCTAGTTATCTCATTCAATTCCCTCTACACTAGCGAGAGCCNGTCTTTCACGTGGGTTAGGCTCTCGCTAGTGTATAAGGCCCGGATAGCAGGAGATCCAGGTTCGATTCCTGGCTGGGACAGATAGATTTTTTATTCTATTCCCTCTCATTAATTGTTTAAAAATTATTTAAAAATATATTACAAGTCGTCAAATATTAAAAATAGTGTAAAATAAAAAATAAATAATTTAAGCAAAAAAAAAAAAAGACAAAAGAATACAAATAAATGAAAATAAAAATAGACAAATTAAATTCGGCAACTATATTACTACTCCTCAAAAACCTATAACAGACTGGTTGTAGGTCCCGACTGACTTATCACATCCCGGTCGTCCTTATTTCTTCTTCCCCCTTCCATCTCACTCTGGGCTAATCGTCTTCATTCGCGCCTCCACGCACCCCCTGTCAAAATATAGTTGTAACATACTTCACCTATTAATTGAGTATCCTGTTTATAATTAAAAGAATTACCGTCCCGAATAACACTTACCTCTTTGTAGAATTTGATACATTTGTTGTCCATCTCACTTTCAAGTATCTCTATATTATCTACTTTGCGATCAATGGCACGTACATGCACACTCGCATGTTCAGCTACTTCCCTTCCAGACATGGAGCAAATGTAGCCTTATTCTTTCAGCCAAATATTGACTCTCTTCGCCATAATAGACCCCGCAACTTTACCTTGTAAACAACTCCAATAGTCTGTTCTTCAGTTACGGGGTCTTTCAACTCGGGGTAAAGGTTTCTAAGTGAGCGAATATTCTTTTAGGGAACTTAAGTTTCGGGGCATTCTCTCGATATTTAGTTCTCTCGGACAAGAACTTATTCTATAAAGACAAAGTATTAGCTTGCAGTGTGTCATCTCAGGGCTAGTGACCATGGCAGAGAATATCTAGTAATCCTGAGTGACATTTAATGAAGGTTTCACATTAAGCAGATTTTCCTTAGAGAAATCAAGTGCAAATTTTGAATAGATCCAACGGACCTTCGCCGATCGTACACAAGACAAGCTAAAACCAGAGCCCAATATTAAAAAAAAAAAAATCTCGGTGTTTAAATATATTTTGGGAACCGTAAGTTGACATTCTTATGGCTGAAATCGGTTAAGGGTGGGTGCGGTTCAAAATTAGATAAAAATTGAAAATCTATATACCATTCGAAATCGTCATTAAGACCGATATAAAAAAAAATTCACATAGCGCATAATAGCTATATAATGTATTTTCATAACTTTCATATACTATAATATTTTTCAATATTTTAAAGCTTATTTTAAGAAAGATATTTAAAAATCTAATTAAGGGTCACGAGTGGGCCCTCTCATTTTTAAAATTTGATATTTAAATTTTTAACTTCAAATCCTCAAAATAATTTATATTTAATTAAAATCGGGTGATAGAAAGAGAGGCGGTTCAGAATTGGCTATAATTATAAAACCTTCGTTCTTATTTGAGATAAGAAAAAGCTTGGAAAATATAAGCGAAAAATATAATTTTCCAGCATTTATAATCTAAAATATTTTACAAAATAAAACTCAATAAGGAAGGTATTTAAAATTATAACTAGATGAGTGATCGCTTCCTCCACTCTTCATTCTTGTATAGTACAGAGCAAACACTCATGACCCTTTTCAGCTTGTAAATAAAATTTATTAATTTACTCTTATTATATCCATCTTTAAGTTGCATTTTCAATTTACTCATAAAGTTTCAGAATATAATTTATTGCTCCTGCTAGTTTTAGGTTATTCAGTAAACTCGATTGTATTTCTATTGTCATATAAAATAATCTTGACTTTTTTAGGTTAATTTTTGTATAACCTCTTTGGTTTCGGTACATTAATTAAGCAAGTGAAGACGTTAGAGAAGACCCTTTTGAAACCCTCTAAATGAAGGCGACTTAATTACTCTTTAATTTGTTTCATTTTATCCAAAAGACTGGTCTACATAGTTAAACGTGAAATAAATAATATTGGAATATATTCATCACGTTAATATGAATATGAAATTAATATTAATATGATAAATGATTTTTTCAAATTATTTATTACAAATGAATTGTTAATAAAGATTTTTAATCAGTAGGCTAATCACTACTCATTTTTTAGTTACAATACATTGAAAATTCAATAATTATGAATTTTAGAACTTCCACATACTAGTTGATGAAATTCATTTTTAAAGTTTTTCGTTTTGATATAAATTCGGTAAAATTATTTTTCTGTTAAAATTCGTTCATGTTTTTGAAACTATTATTCATGCATATTCTCAATCGATTAAAAAATTTAGTTTATTACAATTACATGTAACTGATAAGCAACATAAAACAAATAAATTGGCAAGACTTTCAGTCATAGATAAGAATTGAGGTTAGTACCTTGGTGAATTCAAATTCAATGTTTCTAGAAGAGATTATTTTAAAAAGTCCATGAGAGCAAATAAATATGATAATTAATCGTCCAGGGAGTTTAATGTCTGATTTCAAGTACATATGATGCCTTACGAAGTTATGGAGTACAGGAAATGTCTCCTATATGGAAATCCAAATATTAAAAGGTAATGTGGAATGACCTCTCACTGGGAAAAAAGTTTATACTCTTTGTAGATGTCTTCTTGGTTGTTTATTGAATGATGTTTTAGTTTAGGAAAGTTATACTGATTTTTTTCTTTTTTTACAAACACTTGTGGTATATTTGATCTGAAATATTTTGTTCTTAAATTTAGTTTTTCTGCACTAAATTTGTGGATTTTTGTCTCATTTAACAAATATAATTATTAAAAAAAAGGTTTATTATTGTTTGAACATAATTTTAAGAAATGAAAATGGGTCGAATAAACCGAAAGTTTCATGATAAAATGATATTGTTACTTTCTCAATTTTTATATTTTTCAATTTATTTACTTTTTTCAGCTTTGGCTTTCATAATAAAAATTTAGATGCGACCTAAAAAGTAAAACATTTGAAAATTAATATTTCATAACCTTTATTTGAAAGATTTTTAAGGTAAAAAACGTTCATCTTTAGTTATTTAAGGTACTTTTCATCAAGCGACTAAATTATTTTTAAATATAATATATTGTATATTCATTCGTATATGAACATATACCAGCCTTAGGAGGAAATAAAAGAGTCTATGAATTTCTCAACATGAAATAAACTAAAACTTGATAAATAATTTAAATTAAACTTACTAGACAGTGGTTTTCTCGCCTGAAAGCGGTGAGATCTGGTTAGCGGAGTCAGACAATTCAAAAGAATGTAACATGATTGTCTTTCGGTCGGCAAATAATTCCTCCCCTCTTTGTCAAACTTCCCTTTTATTCAAGCAGGATAATCCCTTTCCCAAGTTCCATTAGTTAACTTTTTAAATATTCTACAATTGAGAGGTTTTTACTCAATCTATTTACTCCTTCTAAACAACTCCTAGAAAAAAGAAAGAAGAAAAGAAAGAAAAAAACTGTGATCGACTCTTATTTCAATTAAACATGACTTATCTATTCGATTATATTGACTGGAAATGAATATTCGTTGTATGCTAAATTTATTTTAGAAGAATAGTAATCCAATATACAAAAATATATCTGCACAAAATAGTATGACGCCAGCAGTAATACAGCTTAAATATTAATCCTATTTCATGTATCAGTCCACAATGAAAATATTTCAGAATGCCATAAAATATCTTCATTTTTTTTTTACCATTAGTAGCCTAAGTTTTAAATTCGACAGTTAATTTTTAGTTTTGCTTCTCTTTCGAAAATAAATAAAAATTGTTAACTCCTACAACTTTGTTTAGGAGGGTCACCTGTGTCAAGGACCCCAAGTTCGATACTGTCAGAGCGCAGTTGATTTTCTCTTTCTGTGCCTCTGTTCTTAATGACCCAGACTGATAGGGAAGCACTTGGCCTGAGTGATGTGCTGTCTACACACCTTCTCTTGAACTCCTGTTATTCAACTGTAAAAACATTTCTTTCCTCATTGGCTTCTTTGATCTATTGGGAACTGGTAACAGCCTTATTTAACGTTAATTTGGGCTACTCATTCATTGTTATACTTATGTTGTATTTCCCTAATTAACTTTTATAGTATTTTAGTCATTATGATTAATTTTTGAAGTTTTGAGTTCCGCAGCGTCAAACTAAAAGTGTTGCCTAGTCCAGTGTATAAAGTAAATATTTATTTGACTATAAAATTTCTACTTTTCTTATTTTTATAATGAAGGTACTCTAAAAATATTATGAAACAGCACTGGTTTGTCAAAAACTGAATTAAAAAAGAAGTAAAAGAAATTAAAAGTATTAAATTATAATTAAAAGTATTAAAATTATTATTCTTTTTTTGTGATTTAAATTAAATGTTTGCTAAAAGAAATCAGAAGTTTGTGACTTTTACAGAATACAATTTACTAAAACTCTCCTAGTCTAAAAGTAAAACTATTTATATACCCTGGTCAGAAAAAAATTCACAAATTTCATAGCCAGCCAGAGTTCCCAACTTAAAATTCTATTTTATTTAACAAGTAGAAAGTTATATTTTATTTTATTTAAGAGACTAAAATTTTTTCAACTGAGTTTTAAAATCCGTAGTAAAAGTTATGTGCACGATTTGAGGGAAAACCATGGATCATTATCATATACATTAGTAGTGTATATTATTAATACATTAGTTATAAATTAAAGGGTAGGAAATATAAATATTTATTTAAGCATAAATGCATTCCCTTATTTTTCTTCCGTTAAAAGTGCATTTAAATTTGACAAAATTCTAGGAAATTACTTATAGTAACATCATACAAATTTTTAGTAATTTTTTTTTTTTAGACTACAAGGAGATACGTGGTTTTCACTAGTGCTCTGCTGGGATTTTTAAAGGTTATCTATATTTCTTTTTTTAACACTCCCATGCTTCCCTAAGCACTTCATAAAATTTCATTTCGGTCTGTTAAACATTTAATATTTCATTTTATTCAATTTTTTTCACTCGCACACACTTGCACACACACACACACACACACACACGCGCGAAAGCACTCACGCACAAATACAGAGATTCATGCTGTGCTGTGTCTACACAAAGATTGGATGTAGTTATGATGTTGACACAGTTGAGCATGAGTCTGTCTCAATCACTCTCTCTCTCTCTCTCTCTCTCTCTCTCTCCCTCCCTCACCCTCTCTCTCCCCCCCTCACTCTCTCTCTCTCTCTCTCTCTGCAACTTCCCACAAAAGGTCAGCTCTCTCTGTCGAGGACCGAGAGCGGCCTCCTTACTTTTTTGGTTACAAATCACTTTTTAATTTTTCAATTACCAAGACCAAATTCCTGATAATCCTCTCTTCATAAAGTCAGTCAATTTTAGAGATTTCCCTCATCAACTGAAATTAAGCAACCCTGTCAATGAAAATAGTTCTACTCATCAAAAGACAGTTTACCTGTACGAATCCACGAGAAAAAGATTATCTGAACCTCAAAACTCGATTTAAACTGTTTCAAGAAACAGATATAACAGCTAAGATTACAATTAAAATAAAGACATATTGGTACAAAACATACTATACAGGTTATTAAAAACATCAACGTATTGAAAAATGTTTAGTTTAAATTTATTTCAAACGTACTAACTTCCTTGTACGATTCAAATAAATAATTAAAAATTGGATTGCTTTACCGCAATTATCATCATGGTTTGAAAGTTAAGTATGAGTATTTATTAGATATGGTGATAAGTGTGATTGTGAGGAACGCCAGGAAGGAAGTTAGATGCGAGTAAGGAAGGAGAAAGGACCAATTAGAATTCTTCTAACCATTGAGAAGCTTGTCATGTGGTGGGAGAAGTGTATTCTTCGTCTCGATACAGAAGGCCTTGACGTGAAATGTATTCTTCGTCTCGATACAGAAGGCCTTGACGTTCGATACGAAGTTCAGAGGGAACGCTTTAGCGTCGAGGAAGCGTTATTGTCTGTAGCGCGGACCACACTCCTATCTTTCGCCACGGCGCGAAAGACGTATTGTAAAGTAGGCGACATTTTACAGATATTCTGGGCCCCATTGCATTCAACATCCATAATATCTCTTTCTCTTCTCTCTTCATTCCGTCTCGAATGTTTAATGTTGACATAGAAAATGTTTTCGACTTTATCTTCATTTGACATTTTTATACAAGATGTTCACGTAGGCTTCGTCGGTCGTCAGATGTATTTACCATTTCATCTTCCGGGTTGGACCGTGTCAAATTGTTGTTATTTGCCGAGCTTTCGCACATCATGTGATGGCTTCTTCAGGGCTTAAAAGAGAATGAGAATTGTAAAAGATAGATTTTTAAAATCCAGGTGGTATATAATTACCATGTTTTATACACCAGGTGGTGTATAATCCCGGCGCAGTCCGGTTCTTGGGCGAAGCCTACGTGAACATCATGTACACTGTATTATACAACAACTCTGCGGGAACTGAAAGGTAAATTGATGGCCATATGATGGAAAAATGACCGATATATCCTCTCCACCAAAACGTATTGATCATCCACACAAATATTAGTAACAAGGGTTGACTGAAGCTCATTTGCAGGGCTTACGTACACATAGGTGAATTGGAGCGATAAATCTTGCATAATTTACAGCTGATAATCTGCAAGCTTCATCATGAGGATTACCCGTTCGTTGGACACGTACACTTTGATTTATCTCTGCAACTTGTAACTGTAGTTTATCCGACATTTTATCATCGTGATATCTTAAATTTATCTTGGTTAAAAATATTCACAATTATGCAGGTTGTAAATTTATTATAAGCAGTATTATTTTATGCTGCCATTATGTGATGGCTTCTTCAGGGCTGAAAAGAGTACAATGATAATTGCGGTAAAGCAATCCCATTTTTAATTATTTATTTGAATCATACAAGGAAGTTAGTACGTTTGAAATAAATTTAAACTAAACATTTTTCAATACGTTGATGTTTTTAATAACCTGTATAGTGTGTTATGTACCAATATGTCTTTATTTTAATTGTAATCTTAGCTGTTATAACTGTTTCTTGAAACAGTTTAAATCGAGTTTTGAGGTTCAGATAATCTTTTTCTCGTGGATTCGTACAGGTAAACTGTCTTTTGATGAGTAGAACTATTTTCATTGACAGGGTTGCTTAATTTCAGTTGATGAGGGAAATCTCTAAAATTGACTGACTTTATGAAGAGAGGATTATCAGGAATTTGGTCTTGGTAATTGAAAAATTAAAAAGTGATTTGTGACCAAAAAAGTTTATATTTTAACCAACGTTTCGCTCAGAATTGCAGGCCTTCATAGGGGCAAATACGGTGGTGGAGAGAGAGAGANTAACTGTCTTAGCCAGCTCCTATATTAGGAGATCCAGGTTCGAGCCTGTCTAGCTAAGACAGTTAAATTTTTTATTCTTATGCTTTACATTTATTGTTTATAAATAATTTATATTTTATGAAAGAGTATGTGTACTGATAATGACATAGGCATTTAACCTTTATTTACATTGGTTAGAGATAATTGAATTTTACCAGCCAGTTTTTATAACTTTAAATCAGTTCATTATCGATAAAATATTATTACTTAAATTAAATGTTGTTGTTAAAAACATCATGAAAAAATAATTACATAATAGTTAAATTGACTTACTTTACATAATCTGTCAGTAATTTTTATTTCCATTAACTGACTTCAGTCTTAAAAATAAATTAAAAATTAAAACAGCGCGAGACTCCAGCATCCACTTTGAATCTCTTTCGGTAACCAGTTATTTATACTAAATTTGTTCAATCCAGGGTAAAACTTAGCCAGGCTCAAGTCTTGTCCGCCCCTCCTCCATGTCATTTGATCTTTGCACAAGCATAGGACCGGCGTGCGATGTGCAGCTAACCAAATGAATAATATTACTCAGTTTTCCTAAAAGGGAACCCTTGCTGGTATATAATTTCTTGACGGGAGGCTAAATGTAAAAAGCTAGAACAATCAATTCGTATCAAACATACAAGAAAACGAAGCTTTCTTTCAGCAATGAATATGCTCTCTTATGTAATATTTTTTTAGTTACATGTCTAGATTATGTACACCACAAAAGAATCAGTCCTACTGTCTGAATGCGTCACTCGACGTGTCATCAAGGCCTCATGAGGCCTCACGACGTCATACCTGTTGCTGACGCTTTAAACAATAATATGTGCAGCTCTGTTAATCAGCGATTTTTACAAGTTCCCCAGTCTCCCTCGTACTCCTAATTTCTGCCAGACGCCATTACCGAAAAAGTTGAATTTCAAGAAAGTAATAACACTTGATGATATTTTAATCCCTCTAAGCGCTTTAAAGGAATAGACCTTATACAACCTTATAACAATAAAAAAAAAGAAGAAGAAAGATCGATTATTTTTAGGGGAGGAATAACTTGGTATTTAAATAACAACTAATGGTGAATGGGAGTAATTAACTTTACCTCTTGATAAAGTCTGAAGTGAAAAACAAAAGGCCTCAATTGTTCTTTTAATCAACAATATAAAGAAAAATAATGAGAGTACTCGTAAGTTCAGAAAAACTGATGTTTGAGGAATCGCTAAAGCGAGGCTAATTAACGTTTTAATTAACTCCACATCAATTCACATAAAAGTCTGATTTCTTGGAGAAAAAGATAATAGATGCGATGAGAAATAATAATAAGTCTTAAAACTTTTTCTTATAATTAAGAAACTTTCTTATTTTAATGTAAAATAAATTAAAAACGTGGAAATCATCTAAATTAATATAAATGGAGTTATAAATAAACATAGAATTATATATATATA
>KZ808119.1:53762-80537 GCA_000696205.2 Oncopeltus fasciatus | reverse complement strand
TATATATATATATTAAAACATTGTAGTATAAAAAAATGGAAATGATTATTTTTCAAACATCTAAGAACATAAGAAAATTAAATATTTTAATTTGGTTGTGGTATTTAATCCCATGTAAATTTGAAACAATTAATAAGAGGGAATAGAATAAAAAATCTATCTGTCCTAGCCAGGAAACGAATCTGGATCTCCTGCTATCCGGGCCGGTGCACTTGCAGTTGTGCTACCAGGACGCGCTAGTTATCTCATTCGATTCCCTCTACACTAGCAAGAGTCTAAGCCACGAGAAAGGTGAGAACTTTGTCTTTTCTCGAAGGAGCTGACATTGTCAAGCTATTTGTCGACTCTCGTCATTTACTTTATTTAATTTTTTCTTTATAAATATTTTATTTGGTTTGGGTATTTTATCCCACGTAAATTTTAAACAATTAATGAGAGGGAATAGAATAAAAAATCTATCTGTCCCATCCAGGAACAGTTAGATTTTCCATTCCTGGCTGGGACAGATAGATTTTTTATTCTATTCCCTCTCATTAATTGTTTATAAGAAAATTGAATGTCATATTTAATATTATATTCATTATAGAGACATACAGCATTAATTTGGAAATTAATATTTAAAAAAAAATAAAAAAATCTATAGTAGTTGAAGTTCTGACTGCTGTAGATTGCATTGAAAATTAATAAAAAGAGTATAGATTCCTTTTTTAAATATCAATATTAGTTGTGTTATTTAATCCGACATTAATTTTATACAATATATGCAAGGTAATAACAGAATAGAATAAAAATTTAATTAATTAATTAAGAATTAATATATATTAATAGAATAAACAATCTTACTACCTCAGCCAGGGGGTAAGTTAATTAGAGAACCTGTTGTTTTTAAAGTTCATATTATTTCTTTGACAAAAGTGAACATAATCATAATGTCTATTATAATTAATTATTAATTCAGTATTAATGTAATATAAAAATAATGTATGAATATTTGTTAGNCAAAATTATTTATTTTTAATTTATTTCATAATAATTTATTAAAAGTGCATTTATAGAGCAGCAAGCTTTACTACGGAAAAGACTCCAGTCAACCACATATTTTTATTATTATTTTCTTACTAAGGGCATCTACTATTTCAGAAGAGATAGTGTTTCTACGTGTGTGAGCTAACTGATATGACTTAACTGTGTATTAATCCATAGCAAATTCTTCACGAATAATTTCCTTGAAGATGTAAGTTTCCTTGATTCGAGGCACTGGATACGGGGTCTGGGAAGTGTCGTATCACATGGTGGGAAGCGCGAGCATTTATCAGGAACGACGTGGTTTCTTGTTATCTCTCGTGTGATCTTGGAGTCTCCCTGATAAGGGAGTGGGGCAGTCTACAGACAATGGACCAAGATCTCCACTCTCCTCCTTCCATCGTTCGGCGTGGGATTCTGCAAGCTTGGCACTTTATAGAGGTCAGGGATCTGGAGTTTACAGATTGGATGGAATATCCACAATTAACTCGTTCTATACTATTATTTACAAATATATTGGAAGGTATTTATTGCAAGAAAAACACACCACAGAATACTAATGAGAAGAATTATGAACTTTGCGAAAAAAAATAAAGGAGATTCACGGTAAGAACACTGACGGTGGTTAAAGTATTGGACTCTTGAGACAAAAGTCCCAACTATTCAACGATCACAGTGTACACAAAGTTTTTTTTCTTCTGTGCTTCTGTTTGCAAAGGTCCAGAGGCACGGATTCCTGGCTCCTAGGGAACACCCAGCTTTAATTGGCTTTGGTTCCTTATCGAATAGGAAAAAATTATATGATTATATGAATATAGATAGATAGATAAATCTCTATTAAACAAAAACACTCGCGTCTACAATATTTATAGTAAAGAAGAACAGGTGGGAGAAAGAGTGTTGTTAACACACAAAAATAAAAAAATTACAAGGAATAAAATTTGTAAAAACGTACAAGGGTTGTTATTATATTACTACATTAAAATGTTCCAGGCCTGAAGATCATAGCAGAACTTCAACATAAATTTTTAACTTAAACTCAAATAATGATATTACCTCTTCTTTTATGAAGATTACTTCCAGTTTTATTGAGATTAATTTAAAATTATGGTCACTACATTGAAGAAGCTTTATACAGTCACTTCACGCTTCAGGTAAGCCCTCAATAATATTAACCTGATTTTCGTTTTGTATATTTTATAGAAATTCTAAATTATTCAGATTATATTTAAATAGATATAGATTTTGTTACAAAAAAAACCTGTAACCGTCAGAGAAACATTAACTATCCATTTCTTTTTGGATGTAGGACAATTTGCTCTAAAGTATTTTATGGAATTTCATTAAAAAAATATCAATCAATAAAAATTAAAAAATTAAAACAGCAACTTTTTCCTTTGTACTAGCCGAATTTCGTTAGAAATTGTCTCAGTACAGAATTATATTTTACGAATTTTTCTCATCATCAGATATTATACCTCAACAGTCATTAAAACTTCACGCCATGAAACTAATTGCTAATGAAAGCCGATGCCTGTTACTTATGGTGAACTCCATCAGAGATAACGTTAACGCTTAAGAATGAACTAAAAATATGGCATTTTAAAAATATCCGGCGTAAGTATCTTCCTGGAGAGTGATCTGTGCTTGGACATAAAACAGATCATCATTGGCGCTGCCCTTTAGTTCCGACAAAGTAAACTATCAATTTCCTAGCGTTGTTTGATAGGCTTCGGATTTATGGCAGGAGACGTCATTAAAGGTGCTGTTGTTTATAGCGTCTCATGGCTGCTATAATATGTGTTACATCGCTTCAGAGATCATATATTATCAATATCTGAAGATAATAATTGATAATTATAATTATTCCGTACTTAATAGAAAGTAATGAGTGTGTATGCGTGGGTATACATTATTAATAGATGAAATAAATATTAATTTATCAAAAAACAATTTTGTTCACGTAGGCTTCGTCGGTCGTCAGATGTATTTACCATTTCATCTTCCGGGTTGGACCGAGTCAAATTGTTCTTATTTGCCGAGCTTTCGCACATCATGTGATGGCTTCTTCAGGGCTGAAAAGAGAATTAGNTAAATATATACCATCTGGATTTTTAAAAATCTCTCTTTACAACTCTCATTCTCTTTTCAGCCCTGAAGAAGCCATCACATGATGTGCGAAAGCTCGGCAAATAAGAACAATTTGACTCGGTCCAACCCGGAAGATGAAATGGTAAAAAACAACTTTTTTTAAAAGCTGATGTATTTATTTTAATCAATTCCATTATTGTAGGAAGTTATTTGTTTTAATGGATAAAAAAAAATTCGTTTGATTGAACGTAAACAAATATTTAAGGATTTACTAATATTTTTTTGTTTACTTATTAAAACAAATATTTTGAAATCTTCCCATTTTATAAATTAAAACGGATAAATTGACTAAAGTAAATTAAATGAATAAAATCAAATAATACTGGTATGAAATAAATTAAACATATTTAAATGAATGTAACATCCCTGTGACAAGGATTGCATATTATTCATTCTACAATTGTTATGAATTACATCAGATTAAATTGTGTTCGTGGTCTTGTTTTCTTTGGAAAACTCCATAAAAAAAATAGTTATTTTTGAAAGTGAAGTAAGAGTTTCAGGGAAAGACTTAACTACAGTTTTATGCTAAGATGATTTTAGTTGGGGTTCGGTCGAGGTAGATCCAAAAAAACACAAATTAAAGAATAATATCTACGGTCAACAAACTCTCTTTTTTAAGATATCTTATTTACTCAATGAANATTTAAATTAATTTTTAATGAAGGGGAAAAAAAATACATTTTTTAATTTGTGTTTTTTTGGATCTACCTCGACCGAACCCCAACTAAAATCATCTTAGAATAATATCTACGGTCAACAAACTCTCTTTTTTTGAACTACAGTTTTATGGAGTTATCATGAGGAGATCATTAATGAAAATAGTCATTCATCAAAATAGCCGACATTCCCTCATTGGCGCTCTCCAACCAGAACAGCTGGTGTATTAAGGGCCATTTGAAATAAGATTACATGGGCCACTTGAAAAGTAACTATCATCCGGAAAAATAAAACTCTCTTGGACTGTAACGGGTGAAGTAGTATCTTTACGGTCTGATGAGGTTTTGAATCATGTTTAAAGAGTATTGCTTGAGATTCGGTACTTCATGTGATGGTAACCCTTGTCCATACATATTTACACGAGATAATTTTAATAGATGGCAAAATTTAAGTGAGCAGTCTTGAAATAGAGGGCTTAAGAGAAATATTTGCGGCTAAAATTGAAATTGTTGAAGAGCCACTTGACCTACAAGAGGATAAGCAATTCTCTCTTAAGGGATGCTACTTAAGTGCCGTTTGACAGTCCGCAGGAAATTTAAACCCTGTCCATCGAGATCTTCTCTCGCAATCCATCGAATTCATGGGATTCCAGTGAGAGCCGGCTTTGATACATTCTCAAATGCTTCTGACCTGCTTGCAATTGTAGAAGCCAACCACAGTCTGAAACTGACCCCGGAGGACCTGGGTATCGTGGAGAGGTTGAGAGACAAACCAAGAACCGCTTTCTTTTAATTTTTTTTTTTTTACATAATTCTGTTATGCCATTAAGAATAACTATAGCGTATCAGCTTAAAAAAATTTTAAATTAATTTTTGTTATTTCTGTAAATTGGTTTTATCTCATCCCTTTTACAAATAAAATGCTGTTTTAACTGATCACGCTTTTGAATAATTATTTTAAAATATATTTTAGTAATTAAAAATCAAGTTTTATTGAAATAAAATCATCACCTTTATGATATTTTTGGAATTTGGAAATTCTAAATTTCACAAAAAAAAACTTTGTTAATTTTAGTATTTCATTGAAAAAACTAATAAAAAATTAATTAAATTTAATTAATTAATAAGCACACACACACACAGACTCTCCCTGTACATATACAATATAAGTACAAGTATGATTGGGTGTACGTGTGAATATATATATTTATGTAACATTTTATAATAGAACTTATTACAAAATTAATGAAATAAATTCATGGCATGGATGAATTGCGATGTATGAAACTCAAACAAACAATCCCCATAGATTATTGAGAAAAAAAAATCAAAAAGCATACAAAATAATTCAACGGTAAATTTTTAATTTTTTTTCAGGTTTTATTGGTAATATGCATTTGTTTGAGTTTTATATAACTTACATGACATTTATATATTTTATAAAGTTTGTAATAAATTAAATTATAATTTAGTGCAATATATTTTTTACTGATACTTTTTGATTTTTGAATAATCTAAAATAAATAATATAAGAGCTTCACTATATAATATATACATATATGATATCCAGAATTAGTAAAAGTAATTCAAGGAAAATTACAAAAAGTATTAAGTACTAAGTGCAAAATTTTCATTTCTATTACATTTGAATTTTGAGAACAATGGCGATGGGTGGTGGGGTCAGAGAACCTAATAATGACCCTTTCATTTGGCAGGCACGCATCCAGGATATTTAGGCAGGAGATTCCAAGCCTTTCTCAGCAAGATGAACAAATCACCTAAGCAAGATCAGCTTNTAAGAAATACCAAATACTTTAGAAGGAAGTTTTTAGAAAGAAAAAGGTAAAATTATACTAAACGAAACAATGCCCATTATTCTCAGAGTTCATTTAAAATGTTCAAGTTAATTAATCTTACCATTAGCACGAAAACTAAATAATTTAAGTAATTTTTATATGCTTAAACTCTACATACCTACACAAAATATATATTTTTGAGTTTGTGTGACATATATATATGTGTGTGTGTGTGTGTGTGTGTGTGTGTGTGTGTGTTTGTGTGTGTGTGCGAGTGTGTATGTTCGTAACATATATTATGTATTAGCAAATTTTTTTTTTCAAATTCTGGCACGCAGAATAAAAAAAAAAAAAAAGTGTCTGACAATAGGATGATAAAAAAATCTGACTGGACGAATATAAGACCAAGTTAGCATGTAGCCTGCAATCTGGGTGGTACAGTGAAACGACTTTGAATTATTATTCGTCCATTCAAAAATACATAGCTTAAGAACTTCTTCTTCTTCAGAAGAGGAAATTTTTAACTGAATCAAAAATGTTTAAGAAGAAGATATTTTTTAACTGAATCAAAATTTTTTTAACTAAATAAAAAAGCTGAAATCTTAAGCGCTTAAGATTAAAAAAATGTTTGCCGCGCTTAAGATTATAAAAATAAAAAAAATAAAAAAATGTTTGCCGCACTTAAGAAAGAAAGAAAGAAGGAGGAGAAGAAGAAATTTATTAAACTGAATAAAAAATGTTTGCTGCGCTTAAGATTAAAAAAAAAATTTTTTTTGCCGCGAAGAAGGGATTCAGTATATATGGGAGCGTTATTGGTGTGGTGGATATCGTGCATGAACCATGCTTAAGGTACGGAGTTTGAATCCCGGTTCTTCAAGTCCTTCTTCTGAACTATTAGTTACAAAGTTTCCTTCCAAACAAAGTCTGGGTATCTCCTAAGCCTCCGGATTGATGAGATCCTCCAGGCCAGAGGATACAAACTCATCACAAGGGAGTGCGCCCCTAAAGAAAAAATCACTGGTCCTTTAGGGTGGGGCTTTGGAGTTGACTCATCAAACTCTTCCTCTTTAAAAGTTACCTCGTCTTGAATCCGAATGTATTCATTTGTGTGCGAGTGGCAACTATAGCCTATATATATCTATATATATGTGTGTATATCTTTATAGCTAGATGAAGTAGAAAAATGAAACTAAATTCGGTGTTCATGCTTCTATTTAGAGAACATTGAATTAATTTTTTAATAGCTGGAATCCCTTTCCCCTGAAAAAAAAGTTGTTTAGCTGGAGGCCTAAATTTAAATTTTGGATATCTTCGTTATTAATAGCGCTGAAATGGAAAAAAAGAAAAAGAAAAAAGCTAATGAAACAAAGCATTTTTGATATATAATCTAATACAAATTTTATTTCATAAAATCATTCATAATAACGTTTATCTTTAGTATGATATTTAAGAATGTATCATCGCTTGTGTTTTATTTATGAAAATAATTGAAGCATATAATAGGTGCAAAATCTAATAAAAAAAAATTATCTTCTTTAATATTTTTTCTAAAAACCCATTTTGAATTTATTTACGAATATAACTGCGATAGCTGATATTTGCTTTTCCCACAGGTCTTGTGGTCTTTACTACGAAGAACTGTGAGGGAACGAGGAGTGGTACCACTTACGTACCTGAAGATCATTTGCTATAACGCTGATTCTACTACGTGAAGCTTACATTCTTCAGATCACAGTTATATTACTAGTAGGTAATTTTGAATTTTGAAGGTAATTGAAGGATTACTACTCAAAGGACGTCTTTCCTTCTTCGCCGATTGAGTTTCTCCTTCTGAGTTTATTTCAGGTGGTTGTACCAAGGATTTCTCCTACTCACTCCGGTTTCCATCCTGCTACCTATATCACCTTAGCCGTGCAAAACTCCCCATGATCAGGCAATAATGTGGCCAATACTAATCTGTAAGAGTCTAATCATTTACTAATTACTTCTGTGTGACTATGTGAAATCTAACGGCTCAATAGTCATGTTGGCTTATGGAAAATGAAACATGCCTCCAAAATGTTTCCTGAAGAGTAACACAAATTAAATATTATTTTAATAAAATGTAAGTCTTCTTTTATTAACATAAATTTAAAAATAAAAGTAAAGAGTAAAAAAGAAATAAAGAGTTTTCACTTTATCTTCTTTAGACTAATTTTCGTCACTTATCGGATTATAAAAATGTCCTTCAATTTATGTTAATGCCCCTTTATTAAGAACTGAGGGTTCGTTATTAACTCTAGGCGGCAGAAAAATGAGAAGTTTCTAGATTTAAGGGAGACAATTTTCCTTATTAATTATTTAAAAGTAAAATACCATTAAATAAGTAGATTAATTATGTGAGAGAGAAGTAGAGCAATATTAATGAAATATTTTTTTAACAAAATACCAATTAATTAAAAATACTCCTACTCTCCCTAATAAATAGTTTAAATTGGTACTTTTTTTTTTTAAATTGGGTGAGGTTATTTTTAAGGTTACGAATGGAAAGTTCTAAAAGATCAACGACTTCTTAAGAAAATACTTACGCCACTGAGTGATGATAAATAAAAACAAAAGGGGAGATTACAATGTCTCACTATTTTTAATTTAAAAAATAATTCACTTCTATCCTTTAGAGCACTTTATATAGTGAGAATATTAAAAGACTAATTACTATTAAATTAAAATTCTGTTACGCAGAAGCTGCGTGGTCTAAGCAGATTTCCTAGGTACCATAGAATATGGATGTAAATAGGAGTATTGAAATTACAACCCTGAGAGAACAGAGTATGACCAAAAATGTTTCCACCTGTATTGGCAGGAGAGGTAGAATGGTGAAAATGCTAACCCATCGTGGCTATAACCATAAATTTATTTCTTAATTAACATTTTTCTAAAAAAATTGTATGTAATATAAATGTTACACCTATTAGATTCAGTAGACTTTTTCGTAGCTCAATTATAAATTATTATTATTATTATAAAGTTTGATCTCAGTCTTAAACTTCGAGTCCCCTTCAACCGAATTTAACTAAAGATAAAATAATTTTGAGGTCTTTCAAGTTAAAGCGAAAATACCGAATTCGAATAAGAATTTGTGTTTCTCACAAACTCCTCCTCTTCCACATACGGTTTCAACCAAAAATGAATTCCTAAATACTCTGTTTTGTTCTTATATTATAAAATAAAAAGTCCCTCCCAGTGCTCAGAATTACATTCTTAATTTATATTTTATTTCATAAATGCTAAAAAATATAAATATTGTAAAATTATATTTGATGGTTATTTTGTTATAATTATTTGTTGTTAAACCAATAGTAATGCCGATATTAAACTTTTCAATTATGGTCACTCCCTAAATCCCCCATTCACAGGCCTATTTCAGCCGTTAACTATCTCATCCAAAATTTTGTTAAAGATGGGTTTTATTAATTTAAAAATTATGGACGCCCGAATGTGCAAAGACAAATATATACATATTATAATATAAGATGATAACGAAATTATCTGATCATCTCCTTCGTTTGTGCCGTCTATTTTTGCATTAATTTCACTCTTGCAGATTCAAAGCCGCCATCTGTATGCCTCGCATGGATCCTAGCTAATCTACTTTATGCGGTGGTGTATTGTTAACCCTGTCCAACGTGGATGTTTCTTCGGGGGACCTTGCTCGTGAAGCCCGCAACACACTCACGCAATGCATGCAGCCTGAATTTCTATTAGTCTTGAATGTTCTCCTCACCAGAACTGTATCACTTGGCCCACCTGCTGTTCATGGAATACAGATACCTTTTGTCTTACAAAATATTTAGTGCTTTTGAAATTCTAGAAAACTGCTTTCAAGAACAAGTTCAAATTGTCGGATAATTTGCAATAGTAATACCTTTAGATTATGATAGGAAATATATCTTTACCTACAGAAAACTACAATGCCTGCTAGCTGGTAAGAATATTTCTTGGTTTTAAATCTACCAAGAATTATTTTAACCAGCAAGCGGGCATTGTAGTTTTCTGTAGTCATTCTCATCTCAAAAAAATCGCATTTTTTTTTTTTTGGATATAATTTTGTTTTTTTTGTTACTGACTTTTTTCATACTTCTAGTGCATTCCGAATGTTTAACGGTAAGTTTATGGGACTGTTTTTCTTCTGGGTTAGGCTCTCGCTAGTTTGGTGGGAATTTAATAAGTTATCTAGCTCGTCCCGGTCGTGTAACGGAAGCATTCCGGCCCGGCAAGTAAGAGATCCAGGTTCGTGTCCTGGCTGGGACAGATAGATGTTTTCAATTTTATTCCCTCTCATTAATTGTTTAGAATTTATGTGGGATACTAAGTCACAACCAAATAAATATTTATAAAGTTAAATATTTATTTTTATCGCTATTGAATAAAATCTGTCCCATAAAAGTGGAGGATTACTTGAAATATCATGTGTTTTGTAGTCAGTTAAGTTTGTTCAAATAATATTTTGAGTTATTGTTTAGATAAAAAAAATTGGAAGAACTTTTTCAAGAAAATTTTACTCTTTTGGTTATTGAAAATTTATTTAACTTAATATCGAAACCCATTTAAATGTATTAGCACAAAGCAAAAAAGTAACAAATTAAAAAAAAAAGTTCTCATATTGCAAACAAAATTGTTCATTACCACTCAAAAAGCTTATTTTACTTTAAAATTGATATTATGATAAATTAAATATATTTTTTCATAATAAGCGTAGTTTTCACAAGTATTCTGAACACATATTTTAAGGAGGCTTAACATTTTGTCTGAGCTGCTATGTTCAAGAGATATCGAGGAATTTCTTTGTGTATCGGAAACCTAACATTTTGAAAGATCCATTCATGGGTGTTAAAGCTTTCTGGATATGCCTGTTATACTGTGAAGACATCAACAGACTAGAAAAACTATTTTTAATTTAAATTATTCGATAGTAAATTTTTTCCGTTAGGAATTCATCAAATTAAACGACTAAAATTAGTTAATTATTTTTAATAGTTAACCACCTAAATAAAAATATATTAGTACTAGTAAACCGGTTGCTGCAGTATAAGGTAGTCAAAAATAGTTAGATTTTTCAGAAATACATAGTTTTTTTCTTAAGATATAATTTATCTGAAAAAGAAAAACTATAAGGTTGGACTAAACCCATTGGTGTTTAGAATAGGGTCGCTCATTTTGGATAAGCTCTCTCTCACTCATACCAAATATAAGGAACACTATGAAAAGTAAAATAAAATTTTAGAAGTTTTTAAAATATAAATTGTACTTTCTTTGAGGTAAAAATACCTTAAGGCAAATACAAATTTTTATTCAAGTTATTTTATAGTTATTTCATATACTCACACTCTAGACCTGTAACATTTTTCTCATTTGTATCTCATATGCATAATATATTTCTCTCACATACATAACATATTTCTCTCTTGATCATTTTAAGTCATTTTGAATGAACAATAATGTATTCAAATGTGTAATTGTTTCTACGAAGCGTTTATGAATTTTCTTAATGCTCTAGTTAGTCTGAGTTTAATTGTATTTATTTAATATCTTCAATTTTTACTTATAGTGCAGTTTAGTTAGAAGCTTGAAAAATATACATCAACAAAACTTAGTAATTCAATAATAACTAAATCCTATATCGCTATCATATAAAACCTCAATAGAAATATATTTTACATACACACATGTGTTACATTTTTAAAGCATTCTTGTTGAAAACAGTCACAGTGTTATATACACTTTCTTTTTGTTTTGTATGTTTTTTTATCACAGATATTTTAGTAGTTTTACATTTCGTAATACTAAATGGTATCTCAATATCTTCTGTTACCCCCGTTTTAAGGAGCCCAGTTATATGCTTACTAACCAATTCTAAATATCATGTGATCGAATATATTTATTTGTGGTTTCTTATTTTTTTTTTGTTAACACAAGTCTTATGAAGACTAGATGTTGGGATGTAAAAAATGATTGTTGTGTGACCTAAGTTTTCAAATTTATTAATTAATTTGTAATAAAGGATCTCACTTTACTTTTATCTCGTTATATTTTCTAAATCCATAAGTACTCAGTAAAATGAGATTTTGACGACTTGTACATGATAAATATTCCTTTCATATAAAAAATTCCAATACTCTTAGGATAAATTGGAGAAATTTCAATTTAATTTCAGCACACCACCAAATATTATGTCAGAAGATTCAAAGATGCATTGATGATTCTTAGATTATTTCAGTTGGGGTTCGATCAAGGTAGATCCAAAAAACACAAATTGAAAAAAAAACTATTTTTTAATAAAGGATTATCTGCCGACGTTTCGGCTTACATTGTAAGCCATCTTCAGGGCAATCATGAAGATGAGAGAGGACGTCCTGTCCCTAAGTTCACATTTCCATGACTCAAATTGACCGAACCCCAACTAAAATCATCTGAGAATAATATCTACGATAAAAAATAAAAAAAATAAAACTCTCCTTTTTATACATTGATGAGCTTTATTTTATTGTTGTTTTTTTTTTGGTTTTTTTTTTTTTTTTTTGAAAAAAAGAAAACAAAAATTTTTTGCCTTGTAAAGAACACTGCTGAGATTTTTTTTTACAGTGTGTGTGTATTCAGAGCTACAGAATTTTACCTCTAATTTGTACCAAACTCCATGTACATATTAGTTTAAAGAAAGCAATATTATGCGTCCAAAACGTTATGTAACACTTCCTATATAACATATGTGCTCTTAATTAGTTAAAAGTGAAATATATTTTTATGAATAATATTTTTTTTAATAAGCAATTGAGATAATCAACTACATATCATCTGGATATGTATTTTCATTTTCTTCCCAGGAGATATTGGCCTTGTCTCTTTCTGCCGGGCTGGCCTTGTTACTCGTGGAAGTAGGGGTATACTCACGGGGAGTGCGAGGCCGAGAGAGGCAGCGGAGGCGAGGAGAGCGAGGATGCCCAGTGCGGAGCTCATGCTGCTGGGTGACGGAGGACTGAAGGGTCCCCCCTTCCTGGGGGCCGCTTATATAGAGCGACCGCCCCCTCCCCCACCACCCACGGCCGCCCCCACGGATCTCTTGGGGGCGGCGTGATATGGCCGGACACTGCCTAGACATTGTCCCCGCGCTGTAGATAGCGGCCGACTGCTTGCTCCGAACTTCGGCTCCTCTCGTTCCTTCAGCTTGCCTCTGGGGGAGAGAGTGCAGGGATTCGTCCTGTTAAGTACTAAACATTAGTAAGCACACAAATGTTCGACAGGAATCTTGAATCTGCAAGGTGTCTGTCACCAGACTATTAACTCTAAATTTTTGTTAATTTGTATAGTTTATATATTCCCGCTACACCTTTTACCACAGTAAGCTGGCATACCATCCTAATCCACTAGCACAGATCCTGTCCTCCAACTTCAACCCCTACAACCCTCTTCGTAGACTCAAACGAAGATGGTCTTCTGGGAACATGTGTGTAATTAATTTGAGAGTGATGTCATCAATCATTTTCTCCCCTCTTGCTCTCGTTATTTTTTTTTTATATGTTATTGTTAAAAAATACAAAATGTTTTAAACAATTAATGAGAGGGAATAGAATAAAAAATCTATCTGTCCCAGCCAGGAATCGAACCTGGATCTCCTGCTATCCTGGCCGGTGCACCTACCAATTGTGCTACCAGGACGCGCTAGTTATCTCATTCAATTTCCTCTACACTAGCAAGAGCCTAACCCACGAGAAAGGCGAGAACTTCGTCTTGTACTCGAAGGAGCTGACATTGTCAAGCTATTTGTTGACTCTCGTCATTTACTTTATTTAATTTTTTCTTTATAAATATTTTATTTGGTTGTGGTATTTATATAGGCCAATTTCGGTTAATTTCGATCTTTGATTTCTTAGGGAATGGTTTCCGCTCTTCTATAAATTATATCAGTCCCTGCGACTAACAAGGGAAATAAATGACAGACGTATGTGTCGACAACATTCAATCATTTAATTCCAAGGCGTTTATACGCTTAACTGAAGCTTAGTGTAATCTAACTGTGAGTTAAAATTGGTTTTCTAGCTAATTGTCTTTCTTATTAACACATTACTGATACTGATTAGTCAATGATTAAGTCAACAGTCTTTATTGTTGATCAGCAACTAAAAAACAATCATCAAATTATAATATAACATAATATTTGAAATTTAAATTGGAATATATTTAATGAACTTATGCTAGATTAATAAAAAATAAGCAGTTTTAAAAATCATAATTACTATTTTATTCTAGTGTAAAATTATTTTTTAAAATAATGCTGCTTATAATAAATTTACAACCTGCATAATTGTGAATATTTTTAACCAAGATAAATTTAAGATATCACGATGATAAAATGTCGGATAAACTACAGTTACAAGTTGCAGAGATAAATCAAAGTGTACGTGTCCAACGAACGGGTAATCCTCATGATGAAGCTTGCAGATTATCAGTTGTAAATTATGCAAGATTTATCGCTCCAATTCACCTATGTGTACGTAAGCCCTGTTAATGAGCTTCAGTCAACCCTTGTTACTAATATTTGTGTGGATGATCAATACGTTTTGCTGTAGATGGTTCATCGGTCATTTTTCCATCATATGGCCATCAATTTCTCTTTCAGTTTCAGCAGAGTTGTTAATACAGTGTTCATGATGTTTCTATAGCTATCTGACGGATCAGAACAGTTGCAGTTTTTTAAATATTTACAGTCCCCCCTCCCCCACCCAAAAAAAATCTTTAAGCCAATTCGGAAAGTGTTAAAAGTCCACATACAAAAAATGCAAGGGAGTTAGAATAAAAAAAATCTTACTACCTCAGATGGGACTCGAACCCGGGTCTCCTGCTTTCCGGGCGGTTATGCTGACCATTACACCACCTAGCCTAGCTAGATAATCTCATCTGCCGACCGAATCTAAACCCCCAAGTGAGGCGAATATATGCGGGGAGTAGAAGAGATTATCTAGCTAGCCTCGGTGGTAGAATGGTCAGCATAACTGCCCGGAAAGCAGGAGACCCGGTTTCGATTCCCGGCTGGGGTGGTAAGATTTTTTTAATTCTAACTCCCTTGCATTTCTTGTACATAATTTAATGCCCCAACTAAAATCAGTATGTAATAAAAGACCGTTTCGTAGAAGCTGCGTAATCTAAGAAGATATTCCATGCTTGATTAAAGAAGTATATGAATAAGAATTAATGACGAAATTTAATTTATGAACCGGAGAGAACTATAGACGTATAAAGTGTAAACATTTAACTTTATTACTGATTCGTTGAGAAGGAAGAAAAAAAGGACTCATCTATCAAAGATGCCTTCGTAAATATCTTTCTTAGAAAGCGTTTTTATAAAAATATTATAGAACAAGATATACACCTATTACTTTCTATAAACCTTAATTCACATAACAGCACATCCCATTATATCTTCCGATTTGAACCAGTAAGTTCTATTCTCAGATTTTATAATTACCAAAATACCTATAAATACTTATAAATTACCTAATTATCTGATTTTAGACAGTAACGAATTCAGTCAACGGTTTGCCAAAATTAAAAAAAAAATACCGAATATGATTTCATTATTTTAAAAACTAAGGACGCTATAAATATGACATTTTTATTGTGCCTTATTTATGGCTTCTCGAATATATGATCGTTGAAAATCTGTCGAAATATTTCAAAAGTTTGGTAGTTGATGTTCAAATTTCCTATGCGAAATCTGCTAATTCGTATCCTTCTCTTCATACACAGAACAAGGCCCATTGGAAAACGATTTTAAAAAGTCGTGATATTTATTTTCTGTGTTATTCAAAATATTTATCTATTCAATTATTCATTAACCTAAGTTATTTATAATATGAGAAGATGTATTTCTTCCTAGAGAAAAATAATGGAATGTTATATACCATTCTTTATATTGCTGTAACACAAAAGTAAAGATAAGTCAATAAAAATATTAAAAAACTGAAATATTGCAATCAAGGCCACAAATGAAGCAACTCCCGTCTCATCGGAAAAAATATAAGGAAATTAAATGTAGCATTCGAAATTTTTTTCATTTAAAATTCAAAATACACAAAGAATATAATTCACCACACCTACTCAATCTATTTTAGTATAAATTGCTTTTGGTAGCTGATATATTAAGGAGAAAAAATAATAGTTTATTTCAAGCTTTTCTTTGTAACATAAATGTTTAGGCGCCTCTTGTCTTTAAAGCAACCATGCTTGCATTTGTGTCAACTCATTCAATGGTGTTCAAAGTAATAAATTAACATTAATAATTGTCTAAACATATTTATCAATATTTTTTTTTGTCATTCTTTATCCCTTTTACTACATATATTTGTCTAATAATCCAAAATATATTGACGAGTGAAACTAAATGAAATATAAATTTTGAATGACAAAGAGCAAAGCAAATTATAGAGTTTTATTTCAGTGCATTCTTCTACACTTAGAAAAGTAGTGTTTACTTTCTGACTTATTGTGAAATAATTTCTGGTTAACTGCATTTCTATGGAACTACAGAAAACTCTTAATTCTATTTCTGTTGTCAGAAATTATAAGTTTCTATAACTTCTTATCACTTTCGCCTGAACTAATTCTCACATTCCAGTGCACTAACAGATATTCCAAATGCTAACAAATCATCATTTACATCTGTAGCAAAGAAATTTATTTATTTTTGTGATTAATAAATATATTCATGCAAGATTTAAAGTAAAACTCATGTTTATTTTTAGAAACTTTCACATTTTTTTTTTTTTAATTTGATGGATATTTTACATAATACAATTCAAATTCTAATATTTATGGAAAAAAGAGAAAAAAATTAATCAATATTAATATTAACATAAAATTAATTAAATTAGGCAGGAGGGGACGGGAAGGAAATATCACAAGGAGATAGTATAGTCTTCAAAATACAACTTGAATTTTATGAGGTAAGATTGGTTGGAGATTCTGTTTTAGGTTTAGAGCAAATATAGCCTTATTTTCAAACAAAAAATTTTTTATTATTACCAAATTTTCGGCCTAAATTTCAGGCCTTCTTCATGTCAATGGGATTGGTAAAATGAGAGAGTTTTTGCTTTGTTACTATATCATAACTATGTTTACCCTATCATTTTTAATTACAGTAAAACAGGAGACTCTCTCATTCAGTCACCCCCTTTGGCAATAATAAAAACTTTTATTTGTTTAAATATTAATGTTTTGTTTTTTCAAGTCCCAAGAAAGAAGATTTTAATGTCTATCTTCTTTATGGATCTTTAAATATTTATATTTTAAAAAAATTTCCTTAATTTACCAATTTTAACCTATTTTCAGAGCCTTGTGTTTCAAATATGCCTTATTATACTTTATCACAAGTTATCTCATGGCTCCATGATCTGAGTCACCACTCCCACAAATTCATTCAGGGCAACTTTAGGAGAGACAGGAACTTAAAAAAGGAATAAGTGGGTATGGTCCGCCGAGAGGATTATGTTATATTCGCCTCTATATTTTTCTTTTATTTTTCTTTGAATCATACTTTTATAAAAGAATGTAATATTTTAAAATTATACTTTACTAACGGTACATATCAGTCATCGTCTTTCCTGGTAACTTTGGTAACATATACTTGGTTTTTTATACATTTCAATAAGTCCTTTACTTGCAGTTGGCTCCACTAATGCCCGCAAAGGTTGTATTTACTTTTGATATGGGTTCTTTTTTTCTTTTTTTTGTTTTTTTTTTTACAATTTAAAAAATGTGTATTTTTTTAAATATCTGCCAAGGTCACGGCTTATACTGTAAGCCATCTTCAGGGCTGTTGAAATACAATGTCATAAGAATAAAAATATAAAAATGAAACAAAAAATTAAATGATTTAATGATTTGCATTATTTTTTACTAAACTAAATGTAATGTAATATCATGTAGAATATGTAGAACAATTAAAAATACAAAAAGAAAATGATTCCCCAAACCTGCCTGCCATGAAAGCGAGAGGGGACCACAAGGATCCCATTTTCATTACTGAGAGGTAGGGTTTGGAACTTATGAGAGATTTTTGAGATGGACAACGTGGGTGGTGGGTAAGAGGCGGTAATTACAAAGCGAGAGCGGCCTGCATCAAAGAGGGAAAGGGGGGGTGTAAATGGATGGTGTCTTTAAGGATGGTGTAAATGGATTTTAGTTTGTTGTTAGAGGAAAAAACAAGCTTAAGGTTAGGGAAAGCTTTTCTAAGGGATTTCTTAATATTTTCAAAAAAATCTTGAAATATACACGGGAGAGAAAGGAAAATGAGGTCACTATTTTGGGGGTGGGGCATAGTTTGGGAAGTGGAAGAATAGAATTTCTTCACAAGTTTTTAATGGTGTGAGTAGGGAAATTCATTATAGAGGAGGATATCAGTTATACGTTTAATATTTTTGCTATGAAATACTTTGTCAGAGAGTGTGAGTGATCTGTAGATAAGGTTTTTGGCCACATTTATTTTTTGATGATGAGAGTGAGATGAGTTGAAGTGGAGGAGACGTCCTGAGTAAGTGTGCTTGGTGTACCAGTCAGTGAAGACAGAGCCATTGGTGTTAAAGATAATAAGGGAGTCAAAGAAGGGGAGTTGGAGTCACACTCAATTTCTATGGTAAATTTGAGACGAGGGTGGTAAGTGTTAAATGCAGTAAGGATCTGGGGGATTCTTTTTGTATTGAGAATGATGAACAGGTTGTCAACATATTTTTTTAGGAAGAAAATGTCGTTATGAAAGGGTGGAAGGATAGAGTCTAGGAGTTCATTGAGGGTGATGTTTGAAATGTCAGAGCATAGCTATTTCCCATAGCCAGTTCGTTGGTCTGGTTATTGTAGTTACCTTGGTAAAGGAGATAGCCGGACGTAGAACATTGGGAAAGGGGATCGAGGTATGTAAACCGGGATAGAGTAGTGTGATCTTGGATTGTAGTGTGATCTTGAGCTTTATCAATAGGTATATTAGTTAAGAGAGATTCGGCGTCTAAGGAGAAAAAAAATGTAACCTTTTGGGATAAGTAGATATTCAAATGAGTTTTTTTTTAAGGTCATATTGGTTTTGTTGGCTAAGAATCCGAAAGGATGGAAAGAGTTTTTGTATTACTGCGTTTAGGTCCTTTCTGCAAAATCCTAATCATTTTCACATCCCAGAATATGGAATATTCGTGCATGCCGGTAGCTTCATGCGTTTTAAATGGCTTAGAAAAATATTTTATTATGATTTCTCTCAATACCGACTTCAGTACTGACAAAGCATAAAAAATCTACAATTGTCATTTTTACTTGGGGAACTAATTTTAGGAGAACGTTCTGTTCCATGGATCTTCTCAGTTCACAGAATCAATGGCATGTTAAAAATCAATAAACAGATGTTGATTATAAGTCTGTTATTTCCTTCCCTTTACAGCATAATTGGCTAAGCAAATTTTTGATCTCGCTTTGATCATTCTTTTCCGGAATTCACATTGATAAATTCAGCTCCCTATTGAATCCATCTACTGATAATAATGATTGTAAGCATTTTGTACGCGTGGAAAGGCGGAAAATACTTCTATGATGGCCCTTTCTTATATATTGGGCAAATCGCAATCTTCGGCCATTCAGCTAGTCAATTTTTTTCCCTCCACTTGACAATTTATAACTCTTTAAAATATTGAACAATTTTTTTACCACTACGCTTGAATAGCTCAGCTTGAGTATTACAGCCATCTCTATTGCTCTCAAGTCTCTGAAATGAGCAGTGAATTTCCCCTTAATCAGCTGGCTCAATGAAAATGCAATTCCCACACACATCAAGAGAACTTAAGCATGGAATGTTCTGTCTTTTTCTATTTATTGGGTCATGAAAATGACTCGTCCATCTTACCATGAAAAATATACCTTAGTGTGCCGAAATGTTCCCTGTAGGCATCATTATGGATTTTAAATTCCTTGAGCCCTTCATTAATTCTTTTAAAGTATGCTCTCTTAGATCGAATGTTATTTCTCCATTCGATATCGGCTTCAATGTCTTTTAGGTTTCCAACAGTCCATTCTACGATTTCATGTTACTCCTCTTCATATCATGTGTTTCTTTTGAATCATAATTGCTTTTTTTTCCCTAGTTTAGGACTTTGCATTCATGCTCAAACCAAGGTTTTCTCCTGTGCTTTATATCAATTCAAATATTTTCTCTAGTTACCTCAGTAATCATTTTACAATAATTCCTATTGTAATTGCTATCAAAGAGTGATATATATATATATATATATATATATATATATATATATATATATATATATATATATATATATATATATATATATATATATATATATATATATATATATANATGGATGGTTATTTCATTAAATTATACCAATTGTATACAAACTTATTATTAGCTGTAATAACCAAAAATGAATAAATAATTTTAAAATATTTAATTGAAAATTAATGTTTTTGATTGTGGTACTTATCACTGATAGTAGTATTATATCAAACACTTGTATGGACTCTAAAATATTATAATTCTTTAACGTTCAAAGCTGAAAATATATTGAATTATTAAGAAAATTTGACCATATTTCATTAACATGGATAAAGTTTTAGCTTTGGTCTAAAGCTAATTAAATAATTATTTAATATTAAATTAAAAAACAATATGTTCTCTCACGTTTAATTAAGTAAAAAAAGTACAATTAATAAATCTTTCTACCCAGGAATCTCTGTTACTAAGAGGTTAATTCAGTTCCCTCACATGCCTAAAAATAAATCAAAATTAATAAAATTAAATATATTCATTATAACCAACATGTGATTGCCTTTATTAGGGAAATAAAAAGGATCAGTTTCTCAAAATTCAAATCAAGAGAGAGCTGTTGAATTGCCAATAAAAATGCTAATTTGTATTAACATAGCTCTTTGTGTATTTGAGAGAGTAACGAAATAAGGCCAACTCTTGGGTAAATTTTGCCAAAATTACTATTCTTAGAAGCCACAAGACCACAGCTTAGTTTATTTACAATTTTTAGGAATTATTTTTATGTATTTACTTTTAATGAACAGATATGAAGTCCAAATTAAAAAAAACAATGATTGAAAGCTGACAAAAGGCAGATTTTACTTTTGCGGCAAAAGGTCATGGAGTGTAAGTCGATGAATAAACAAAATAAATTTGAAGATTGGCAAAATTAAAATTTTAGAAAAAAAAATTAATATTTTTTTCCCTGAATATTTTGTGATTTATTTCTTTGAAAACAACAATATAACAGTAATATGGCTAAACTAAGCTGTGGATGAGACTTGTATAAAGTTAGCTCTACAAACAAGCAATTTCATACTTCACTGATTGGGAATCGAAACGAGCTGATTTTTCTTTAGGACTTTTATTGTTTTTTTTTTGTTTTTTTATGTTTTCAATATTGTATGTCACATGTACAGATTTTTTATTTACAACAGTGATAATAAGGAGTCTGTTAAAATGGTGATAGTTTTTTATGATGGTATTGTTATTTTTAGAGGCTTACTAATTGTTAGTTTTTCTGAAGTTAGGCTTTACGACAACTTTACGGGGTTCAGTTTTAATTTATAAGTAGAGTTACAAAACCTGCTCAAACACCATCGCATTTGGATCCATCCATTTCCAATTCCATTCATTTTTTAATGTAATAATTTTTTTAAAATCCGCAACATAGGATTTGATTCTTCCTTTTTAAATCTTTTTTTTTCAAGTTAAGTTGATATACGGCGGATATATGGTTCTTTTTAGAGGTAGGTTATTATATAAAATGTCGATTTCTGTGATGTAAAGATTATTTGCATGTGTGTTTGAAGTCTTTCTTTTCATACTGCAATTTCCGTGAGTCCGTTTCCAATTTAGTTCTTCTTTGAAGGGAGGGGTATGTGGGTGTTGACAGAATAGATGGACAGAGTCAATTATTCTCATATGTATTTCAGGGATGGTTTACCCCCCTTGGACAATATGCTGCTCACAGGGCTGGATCTGAAGGCTCCTGTAAAAACTTTATAGGCCGGTATTGTGAACGCTGTCTAATATTTTCTGAATATTTTCTGAGGCAGATACAAAAATCATAGACACATAGTCAATTTTTGACTTTACGATGGACCTGTATAGCTTGAGCAAGCACGATCTATCAGCTCCCCGGACTGTAATACCTTCCATTATCCGTCTTCATTGGTTTCTGCAAACCGTCTTCTGTTGGCGTGCGCTTTCGGACATTGTCCATCTTCGTTGTCACAGAGTTGAATACAGACAGTGACAGTGAACGCATGTATTCGGCCATGAAGATGGACAATGTCCGAAAGCGCTCGCCAACAGAAGATGATTTGCAGAAACCATTTGAAGACGGATAATAGAAGATATGAAGGTTCTATATTCATTGGTAGTGATAATAACCCTTTAGATTATTTACCTAGACAATAAACTTTAAGGTTCTATATGTGAGTAAAACAATTTAGATATCTATAAAATGGGTGACCAATAAATTTAACAGATTTACCATATTCAATTTCAGCATTTCTGTTATAGAGAAGAGAGGGTTGTCAATATTTCTTTATTCCTTTCTAAAAAATTTAACACGCGCTACTCAACGAAGGATGAGGACCGTCATCAATATGTTTAAATGCCTAGCAATTTGCTCTGTCAAAGCGGACAACATTTACCACACATGCTTTATAGTTACGAGAAACTTGGCAATGCAACACATACAACACATTAAGGATCTGGTACAACGAATTTCTTTGGCTTTTAGAAATTTAACTACAATTTTTTCTGGAAGTTCTGCTTTGTTGACTGTTAAAATTATAGAAGTTCTTGGCTGTTTGGTATTATACACCGTTTTAAGTATTCTTTTTGCATGTTTAAAATTTTGATGCATTTCAGTCACAAGTTTCTCTTTGTATAAATTCATAGCACATTGTCATTCATTTAGAGAAATTTAGAGTTATATGTAGAGATAATTCGATATTATACTTAACAAAAGATTTTATATTTCTAAGTTTATGTAGTCTTTCTCAGTCGTTGCTTCTGGCAAAACAGTTCCTCTTTTGGAAAGTTACTGCAATTAAATATTAATTGGCGGGCAATAACTTCGTACGAATCTGGTCAATTTAAACAGACTGAACTCTTAAAATTTTATTTTATTATTTTTTTTTTTTTTATCTAGACGTAACTAAATATTTTTTCTGCATTTTACTTTAGGGATTACAAAATTAAAGTTAGAATTTTTAGACTCACAAGGGTCAGGCGTTTTGGAACTTACACTCACTAGTAGTACTTATTTTCTGACCTGACGCTAATTCCTCGCCTGTATCTGGTATGGTAAGAAAAATAAAAATGTAAACTGTTAGGCCTTCATATGCCCCGTGCACAAGACTGTTACGGCAATCTATCCATTCTTTTGTTACAAGACAAACTATATTGATCATATTTATGAATATTAATTTAGTTGTGGTTTATTATCCCACGTAAAGTTTAAACAAATAATGAGAGGGAATAGAATAAAAAAATCTATCTGTTCCAGCCAAGACTCAAATCTGGATCTTCTGCTTTCCGGGCCGGTATGCTGGGATTTAGTGTGTTGGGAATTTAATAAGTTATTTAGCTCGTCACGGTAGTGTATTGGAAGCATACCGGCCCGGAAAGCAGAAGATCCAGGTTCGAGTCCAGGCTGAGACAGATAGATTTTTATTTCTATTCACTCTCATTAATTGTTTATATTGATCATATTACTACAAAGGATCATATATCCTTTATTCCTCATTTATTTACAGATGCGTTTTTAAAGAGCATTTTCTGCTTTTAGAAGTATATAGAAAAACTTGCACGTCGTAGTAAAATTTTATAGAATGTGAGAGCATTTTTGGGATTAAAGTCTATAGTCAAGCTACTAATTCTTTATTTGTACAGATTTGTGGAGCCAATACCTTACAAACAGAAACTGTTGCAGAACAAGAATTGCATCCGTGGGAAAGTGCACTCCACAGACTGAATGCTGAAATTCTACTTCAAATGAATTGAGGGGGCTATGAAAGTCAAAGATCTGTTATGCCAATCATTTAAAATTTATTTATGTTTTCAATAATTCTTGAAAAATACTTTTGAACTCATTTGAGTTGAGACATTTGTTAGACGCCATTCTGTAAACAGCTTCTGTTTGGTGCTCATTAGTTTTGTAGTCACTGTAAGCATCATTCTTAAAAATTAAACACTTGCAAACATTTTAAGAGCGTAATTTAATTTACTTTACAGTTTTTATTTATATGAAAACAACGCAATCGGGAGTTAAACTGCAGTGGAGTCAATTGCTTATCTCCTTCATCCCACTGATCTACCACGCACCACCTTATCTGCGACACCAGCTAATGGATAAGCCATCTGGAATCAATTGTCAGATAAGTCAGTCGACTCGATAATGCACAGATATTAGATAATACCATAAATTCAGCTGGCCGTTCGTATCAGCAAGACGTCATTCAAGCTAACTGAGTAGACTTGGATCGAACAAATCATAAACACAGATCATGATAGAAAAATGTATGCTAATTTCCTGTAATGCCTAAGAAATAATTACTCCGCAAATTTACCTTGTAAAACGTATTCATAAAATATCAAAAAACAAGTACGGAAGGCAAAATAGTAGTGCGATCTTCTCAATCGTTAAATTAGACGTAAAAAAAAATATCAAAAAAATTTCATCTTAACTCTTTTGAAGTTCTGGCAGCCCAAGATGGGAAAAATGACATATTCTACTTCTAAATTTGTTTACTCAATAACATAATAATATTTTACTTCGTTAAGTAGTAGCAAATTCTTATCTGCATATTTATGTAAAGGAAACTGGTTAAACCTATTGATGTTTCTTATTCAACTTTTGACAAGCATGAATTTTTTTATAAAAATATTTTTACATTTTGTGTGAGAGACCTAAAATTTAGAATGAAAAAGTTTTTAAATTTTTTTTTTTTCTATATGATTTACTCACTCATGCTCTTAACCCCAAGGATTAATTTTCGGTTTTATCCTCTTCATTTGCACAGTTAAAAAGCCTCTTATCTGACGTCAGCCTGCAATTTTTATTATTATATACTGTTAATTTTAATTATATTAATCCTATCTTTCCTTTTAAATTTTCATGAAACACCTCGAGCTCTTTGATCTTTGACTATCCAGGAGGATATTCAATTTAAATCCTGAAAAAGTAACCTATGTACATGTAAACATTGTCCATTATTCCATAAGTCAATTCCTGCCTTATTCCTCAGAAAATTCAAACTCGTTACCTTTGTCTAATCCGTAATAAATACCTAATCTAGACTTTCCATATTTTGGTAATTCATAAACGACATAAAACCAACGTAAATATAGAATTTTGTCGAAACTCGTAGAAAAATATTACTTTTCCCCCCTAATAACAGTCTACTATTCAATAAATAATAAATAAGTGTTATCACAAAGAATAGCTGTTAAGTATACTTTAGTTTTATTTGTTTATCTTATTTTGCCCCTTGTCCCGCACAGTAATTCTGCAAATAGATAGATTTTGTAAGAACGAGTGCAACTAATAATAAGTTAGAGGGATTAAATATTTTGTTTAATTCAATTTGTACAGCTATTTAAAATATAATATGAAAATTTGTACCAAAAAGAGCTTGAATGATTTCATCAAATGTAGAAATATGCATGGAAATATGCAACCATTAAATTATATAATTCATATGAACTCACAATAACAGCCGTTACCTGAGTTTTACATTTAATAAAATCATTTAAGTACTTTTTGTTATAAATTTTCATATTATATTTTAAATAGCTACACAAATTGAATTAAACAAAATATTTATTCATTCTTTAGAGGTAGTAATTTTTTACAAATTTATATAACTGTGAAGAACACTACTGAATACACTTCCTAAAATGAAAGAAAATAAACTATTGTCTCTTAATTAGCTGCGTTTTAAAAAATGGTTGCTAACAGGCGATATTTATTAATATTGTTGTTTAATTATTTCTTATTTTTTAAATTATTGTTTATTTATTCCTGATGGCCAAAATCAAAGATTTGCTGTAGTAAATAGGGCTATTGAAATATATTATTGTTCTTCGTTGCCTACAAATACCCCAGATGGTGTAAAAATTAGTAAGGTCTTTTTATTTGTGCTTTTATAAAATAGCGTATATAAATAAATAGTAAGACAAATTAGTGAAAAAATTGCATTCACTGAGACTACTTTAAAAAAATTTAGTTTTAAAAAAATTGATGTAGAGAATCACGTATTCCTCTTGTAGAAATCATGGGAAAAGTGCGTTCATATTGTCCAAATAATGATATTAATTCCCTGTTATTTCACCCCAAGGTTATTTAATATTCTCCGCCAGGATCGTACTGGCCTCCTACACAGACAACGGCATAAATAATAAATATTTTCCTCCCGATTCTATTTTCCGGGCAAGGTCGAAGGTTTGATGGATTGTTTTTCTGAAGCTCGAGGAAATCTCCTTACATATGGATGAAGGAGTGAACCTTGCTTATCATCTCTTATCAAAGGTCATCTCTTGCGGTACTCTATAAGAGCTACACGCATGGAATCCGAGGGTTCCATCCCCTTGGCCTTCCCATATGCTTCCTCTTTTCTCCAGTATTAAAAGGGGATAAGAGGGGGAGATATACAAAATAAACTTCAGGCATGAAGGTTAACCAACCAGGGTAAACTACCCTGTATGATTAAATGTTAAAATCGTTCAAGAGTAGACATTTATAAAAAATTTTAATCACAGTCACTAATGCAATAGTTGAGAAATTACTGTATTCAGTTCAGATATATATAATGTTTTCCAATGAATCTAGTAAAACTCATGCAAATATACCTCCCCCCCCCACCATATCACTCACCCTCTCTCCTTTCTTTAACTCTTGAATATTCAGGGCTCCAAACATCTCCATATTTACCCATAATAAAGTCAAACATTATTTCCTTTAATTCCTTCGTGGCCACGTACTTTTCTTCCCAATTTTGAAGGATCCATTTTTTTCTTATCCCCAATCGTCAGTTCTACTTCACAAATTATTTTGCTGAGTTTTACAATATATATATATATA